>CAUYQG010077858.1:0-24032 GCA_963574415.1 Tarsius wallacei | reverse complement strand
GGAAGTTTTCTTGAATAATCTCATGGAAAGCTTGTTCTAGTGTGGTCTCTGTCTCTCTTTCTGCCTCAGGAAGGCCAATTACTCTTAGGTTTGGTCTCTTGAAGTAATCGCTCATCTCTTGAAGGTTTTGTTCTGTCTTTTTGAGCTTGTTTTCTGTGTTTTTAACAGTTTGGGTTAGTTCTATATTTTGGTCCTCAAGCTCTGAGATTCTTTCTTCTGCTTAGGCAATTCTGCTTTCCATTCTTATCAGTTTGTTATTTATTTCATTCACAGTATTCTTTATTACTGTTATCTCAGTTATCAGCTCCTTCCTAGTTTCTTCTTGTCTCCCCTCAATTCTTTTTAATTTCTCCATTAATGTCGTGATATCTAGGTTTGTAGTTTGAGACCAATCATTCTGGGGGCTCTTCATTATTTGCATTTCGAAGTCAGTTTCTCAGTGTCTGCCCTCCCGGGGGTCTGGGAGAGACCCATATTCTTCTTTTGGTTTCTCTTCATTTGTGTAGATTTCTCTCTCTCTCTCCCCCTTTCCTTCCCCTTCTTTAATTCTGTTTATCAGGGAAGGTGGGGTTGCTTTTGCTTCACTTGTGCAATCTCCTGTTCTTCCTTATGATGGTTCTCTGGCTTTGTTCACTTTTGAGGTTGGAGTGTGGGCTTTGGGCTGTACTTTTTGCAGTTTTGAGGTTTAATTGAGGGGGAAGCTTTGATTCAGAATCTATATGTTGTTTCCAGCATCCACCAACCGGTGTATGAGCCCACTGGAACCTATTTCCCACTGCCTTACAATTTGTCTGTGCAGCAGAATGTAGGTTTGGTCCCTGGAACAAAAGGAGGTACAAAAGAGGAAAATAATGGAGGAAGGTGGGGTCAATAGGAAGTTAGAAAGAGAGAAGAGTGAGAGGGAAAACAGACGTGCATACCAACTAACAGGTGAAAAAGAGACACAAGGCCAGAGAGAAGTAAAAAAAATACACAAGGAAAATTCCCTGAAGAATACTGGTAGTTACACAAAGACAGACTAATAAAATCATGCCTTCTGATGCGTTTTGCCTAACACAAACAGATAGTGTAAGTCAGTAAGCAAACAAAAGTGAGCAAAACAAACAGTCAAAGTGATAAAATCAAAAGTCTAAATAAGAAATCAGACTAGCTCTGGAATCTTTCCTGAGTGTATAAAGTCTCTTCAGCTCTGATCTCCAGCCTCTCCCCTTTGCTTTCATTGCAGACAGCTAAATTTACTCACAACTTGGGTTTCTTCTTTTAGCCTGCTGCCTGGGAGGTCTGCGATGCTTAGTTGCCTTTTTCTGATTCAGCGTAGGAGAGGGGCTTTGTCTCCTGTTTAGCGATGTTACATTAGGAACCAACGTGGAGGTTGCTCATAGGTGGGCGGAGCAATGCAAATCTTTGCCTGGAGAATGGCTGAGGAGGCAGTTTCACTTTCACGGATCCTTCCTCTCCGCTCATCTGGGTCCCTGGGCAATCCACTATGATGGACTGTGGTGGCGTGGGAGGCACCAGGGATCAGCTGCACAGTTGGACGCTGTATCTGGGGTACCACCAGTGGGCTGGGGTGGAGGAGGGTGTCAGGAGTTCCCTCTGGTGCTGAGAGCCTCTGATCAGCACCTACTTAAGATATGCTGTTCCCTTACACAAGCATGGGGTCATGCGCTGAGTGCCTCAGCCAGGGTAGCCCAGAGCTCCAGAGCTCCAAAGCTCCAAAGGGCAGGCAGTGAGCGGCAAGAGTGGCCCTGGGCTGCTGACAGGGTATTTCAGCCAGAAATGGAATTGGTATCTCTGAGGGGCCGGTGCCCAGAGCCTCCCTGGGTGACTGGTGGCTTGGTACTGGGTGCTGGGTGAGACGATGTAGCCAGGGAGGGACCCTAGACCTGAGACTCCCAAGTGTAGGAGTCATGTATAGTGGAGCAGCAGCAGCCGGGGGGATGCAATATCTGGCCCTGCGTGGGACCGAGGGTCCCTGGGGCTCGGACCAGTGTGGTTGGCGGTGGGCAGGGGGGTGGGGGAAGAAAAGTAAGAGTCTTTTTGGGAACTCACGTTCGGAGAATCTCACAATTCTACCTATGCCGTTGCCATCTTACCGGAACACCAACTCCTCCTTTTTTGTTTTCATTGGTTAGTTTATTGCTTCTCAAGCTAAAATAGACTTACTCTTCTAGTTTCCCAAGATACATGGTTTGTTTTTCCTCCTTTTCAAACTTTACTATGTTGGAAAGACAAAGTAGAAAATAATTTGGGAGGAGAGATTTGAACTGGAGAGCATATTGATTATTTTTGCTAAGTGATCAGAAAAGCATACTTTCAAAGTTGCAAATCACTATTATGCAAATAATAATTGTGTTTTTGAATTATTTTTGCCATTGATTACCTAATTTTTTTAAAAAAGAACAATTTTGAGTTGCTTTACCAATCTAGAAAGTGGAAAGTAAGGATAATATTTTATGTGGTATGTTTTTTATCTATTGTACTTACCCTTTTTAACTTCTCTTTGTTTCATAATCTGAATATTTTCGTTAATGTCTTTTTAAACACAGTGAAATTAAGGCAGATAAGAGCTAAGCCATTTTTTCCCAAAGATTTGCTACTTGCCATTGTTCTTAACTATGACAAATAACACTGGGCCTCTGTTACAGCAAGTTATAAAGACATTGCTTTTACTCATATTCCACTATGTCTGCTTAGTCTCCAGCAAACAGAGAGGTTAGAAAGATATATGTAAAAGTGTAGTCAATTTTTAGATATGTAGTTTTATTTTTTAGTGTTCATGTTTTAGGTTGTCTTGGAATACACTTAATTAAGAGAATGAAATTTTACTTTGCAGGTAGACTGAAAATTATGGTTTTGGACTATGTATCATTAGAAAGCCATTTGAAGTTAAATCATAAAAGGGAGTGTTTCTTGGATATTTATTATGTTGTGTTTATCTTTTTTCTATTCAGTGTTTCAGAATACCTGTACTCAGCACCAGTTGAGGCCCAAAGGAGGTTTTCAGGGCAAAGCCTATATTTACATGGCTTAACTTACAGGAGTTGAAAGTGTGGTAGACATTTTTAGAGGACAATAATTCCCCTAGTTTTAATGAATTCATGAACAGAACAGCCATTCTCTCTAGAACCTTTCCAAATAGTGTCTGGCTTTAATCAGTATGGATTCTGTACATAATAACAACAGGTTAATTTTTCAGCCAGGCCGTGTTTGTCAGCCTTTAAAATGAAAGAGGCAAGTTGATGTAATAGGCTTACCACCGGAAAGCAGAGTTTCAAAAAGTCTTTGTTTAAGCCCTGTATTATCTAGTGGTTAGTTCATTGTGATCCCCCCGTATCTAAGCCTCATCTGCCACCTGCAGCATCATAAAGGTAGCCACCTCTTCAAGTTGTTATCAGGCAAAGGAAACCCAGGATTGTAAAATCATTTGCATCACTGAGCTGTGTGTTGATCTGATGGTTGTTTGGTTGGCTTTTTCACTTTAGAAAATTTTGTATAATGTTTTTCTCCTATTCTGTAAAACAATGGTCCCCAGACTCTGTGGGATCAGGGACTCTTTTTGTAGAAGACAGGTTTTCCATGGATGGAGGAGAGGAGGGAAGATGTGCAGTCAAATCACACTGCTAATCACCACCTCAGCTCCACCTCAGGTTATCAGGCATTAGATTCTCATAGGAGCACACAGCCTAGATCCCTCACATGTGCATTTCACAATAGGGTTCGTGTTCCTATGAGAATCTGATGCTGCAGTTCATCTGATAGGAGACAGAGCTCCACTCACCTCCTGCTGTATGGCTCATTTTGTTTTTGTTTTTGTTTTTGGTTTGGAGTCTCACTCCATCGCCCAGGCTGGAGAGCAGTGGCACGCTCACAGCCACCCCAGCATCGACCTGATGGGCTCAGGGGATCCTTCTGCCTCAACCTTCCAATTAGCTAGAACTACAGGCGCATGCTACCATGCCTGTAGTTTTATTGTAGAGATGATGTCTTGTCAAGTTGCCCAGGCTGGTCTCGAACTCGCAGGCTAAGGCGATCTTCTCACCTTGGCCTCCCAAAGTGCTGGGATTACAATAGCTTGGTTTTTTAACAGGCCACAGATCGCTACTGGTTCATGGTCCAGGGATTGGGGAACCCTGCTCTAGAAGACCATGGTCCTGTGCATCATTCTATTCCCCAAATCACCTTGCTTAAGTACATTACCTTAAACAGAAAACACAGCCTCCTTTATATGTTGACCTTTCACTACCCAGTTCCTGCCTGTATGCTCAGCACTAACTGACTTGCTCTTAATGCTCTGGCAACAATGCCCCATGTGTAATTTCCTAATAATTCATCATACTTCTTCCCCTCTGGCAGGAATTTCTTTGCTTTCTTTCCTTCTATTCTGGCTAACTCCTACTGAATACTCTAGACCCAGCTTAGACATCATTTCTACCAAAAAAGTCTTTCTGGAACCACTCCCTGCCTTTTTTTTCATTATCTGTGTCTGTCTGTTAAATTTTTAAAAATAGCTTTGTAGAAATATAAATAAATTAGCAGATACATACTATACAATTCTATAATATATATTTAATATATATTATGTATATATATATATATACACACACTATACAACACATACTATACACTTCACCCATTTAAAGCATAATGTTCTATTCAGTTCACCCATTTAAAGCATAATGTTCTATTCAGTTCACCCATTTAAAGCATACTGTTCAGCGTTTTTTAGTATATTCACAGGTATAAGCAACCATTACTACCACAGCCCGTTTGAGAACATTTTCATCACCTCAAAAAGAAACCTCATTTCCTTTAGCTATCACCTCCCTACACTCTAGCCCCGTTCCTAATCTATGCAGCTACTAATTTACTTTCTGTTTCTATAGATTTCCCTGTTCTGGACTTTCATATGAAAAGCATCATATAATATGTGGAATTGTATGACTTGTTTCTTTCACTTAGCATTAATTTTTTAGATATAATCAGGTTGTGGTGTGTGCCAGTACTGCATTTCTTTTTACAGATGAATGCTATTCCATTGTATAGGTCTATTGCTATTTGTTTATCCATTCATCTGTTGATTAAGATTTGGATTCTTTCTACCTTTTGGCTATTATTAATAATTCTGCTATTAACATTTCATGAACAAGTTTTTGTGTGGACATATGTTTCATTTCTCTTGGGCATATACCTAAGAGAGGACTTGCTGCTGTATATGGTAACTATGTATTTTGTTGTTTGAGGAACTGCTAGACTGTCCCACAGCAGATGCACCATTTTACATTTCTGTCAACAGTGTACGGGGATGTCAGTTTCTCCACAACCACCTCACAACACTTGCTATTATCTGTCCTTTTGATTCTAGCCATCCTACTAGGTACACACTGTTATCTCATTGTGGTATCCTTTCTTTTGGATTTCTTTTCTACTTTTATTTCCTCAGCATCTATACAGTGCTCCCACTGTGTGACAGGCACTCAAGTGCTGTTTGGACTGCATTGAATGTGTAACAAAAGCTGTCGTTTTTTTTTTTTTGATTTTTTTTCCAGCAAATGCCCAGCAGGAACTTGTGATGGGTGTACATTCTATTTCCTGTGGGAGAGTGCTGAAGCTTGCCCTCTGTGCACGGAGCATGACTTCCATGAAATTGAAGGAGCTTGTAAAAGAGGATTTCAGGTAAGATCCAAACCCATCTAAGCAGAACTGTGTCGTTGAAGATATAGTTGAGTATCTGGCATCCCGTCATAAAAACTCAGGCTCGCAAACCTGGCTAAAGTTTATAGTTAACCTAATATGACATTAATATGCATTTAAAATCCAAGTTTGATAGCTAAACCCAGATGCTGGGGTAGTAGCTGCAGATGTGACTGGGATGGAGGAAAATGCCTCATGGAAAGGGAGTCATAGACTATGGATATTTACCAAGGTGTGATACCATTAAATGAAGATGTGATTTGTATAATGCAGATATAAGTATAATTTGGGGATGGTATAACTGACTCACCACGAAAAGCATGTTTAAAAAGTAAAACATATGAGAGAGAGCCCCCCCAAACCCCAGAATTTATTTATTAAAAATTGTGTATTTATTCTTACATGTTTAAACTTCAGTTTACCTTCATTGTACTCTCTGTTTGATGTAATACACCTATCAAAATGCTTTTTCTACTGCTCAAAACAGTTTTTGAATTTGTCGATTTTTGTGCCTTTTAGTACTTTTGCCGTTTTTTGTTTCACCTCTTCCACATTGGCAAAACATTTCCCCTAGAGGACTTTTTTTTCATCCAGGGAAACAAAACAGTCATTCAGAGTGAGATCAGGTGAAAAAGAGGGGTGGGGCATGTGGGTCATGCTATTTTGGGTCAAAAACTGCTGAACATTCAGAGTGGTGAGGGAAGGTGCACTCGTAAATCACCCATCCTGAAATGGACAAACAGAGTGAAAGACTCTTCAAAATAGATAAATCAATCAATCAATCAATCAATCAATCACTGAAACCAAACACAGCCCCTGACAAAAATGTTGGCTGGTATATTGATGCCCATGGGTTCCTAGAACACTTGCCTACTGTGGGAAGCCTGTACTATAAAAGGGACCCTTCAAAAAATATTTCCAGTTTTTGGGGTTCCCTCTTACATACATATAAAAATTCTACTCTCTATATTTTCTCTGCAATCATATCCTATATCTTTGGTTTCCTTTACACATTTAATATATCATTAAAAATTTTTCTTCTTATTTTTTAAAATCACGGCTTTTTAGTTACTGACAAATATTCTATTATTTTTATAATTTGAGATTTAATAATTCCCCTGTTAGACATTTGAGTAAAAATTTAAAACTATCTTTGTGTAAATAACCCTTTAATAAACTTTTTATGGAAATTTGATTATTTCCTTAGAGTTTATTACTAGAAAAAGATTAATTGGATCAAGGGAATAGACATCTTTAAAGTTATTGATACATATTAACAAATTGCATTGGTTATATTAATTTTGACTTTTACTAATAGTGTTTGAGAGAACCAACTTTACTGCAATAGATTATGGTAGTACCATATGATAAACAGCTCAACTTGATCTGCTTCAAGACTACTTGTGTACCTCCTAACCATCCTCAAAGTGGCAGGAAAGAAGCACAGATGAAAGCAAATTAGTGCTGGAAATCCTAGTGGCAAGTAGGGATCAGAGATTTCAGTGGGATTTCTGAAAGCTAAAAGGTAAATGGAATAGGACTGATCTTCTGGCCAGCATGGAGTGGAGAACATGCTAGGATACTCACTGAGTAAGGGGATCACAGCGAGGGAGCAGTAGTGCCCAGGAAAGTCTTGGAGAACTTGTAGCTAGCAGCGTGGAGGGCAGTAGTGTGAGAGGGGATAAAATCAGAATGCCTCTACCCAGTGCTATACATCCAGAATATCAGACAGCAGTTGTGTTTATCTCACCGTTAGGGGAAAAAAATCATAGAGAACTATTCTCTAAATTAGTAGTTTTTTAAATTGCGGTGAACATGAACCTATAGTAAGAATTATATTGTATGTCAAACTCAGTACACATACACAAATTAGACACATAAATATATGTCTAAAAGTGAGTTTCATGAAACTATACTTATTTTCATATTTTATGAAGTACAAGCATAAAGTTAATATGAAGTATATTTTTATTAACAATTTAATGCAGAATAGGAAAAATTTCCAAGTAGATGACACTGAAACAAAAATTAGGACATGTGTTATTTAATTTGTCAAATGTGCTTACCTGTAGATGGTTTATTCCAGTTCAGTACCCAGGGTCAGTGTTGCTCACTCAGCAAGTGCTCTGTTGAGTATGCCAAGGATGAAAATTCCAGGTTCACAAACATGGTTTCTTGTTAGTCCTCAATAATAATGATGCTTTTTCTGCTTCACAATAGAAATTATTTACCCTTATTATAAAATTATGATAAACTTATTACTTGTAATTATTTTTTCAGGTAAATGAAAAACTAAGCTACACTCCATTCCTTGGACACCAGGTTTAACTCAAGGGCTCTGAGAAACTAAATGATTTTTTTATTCAAACATTCTTATTTAATATTTATCTTCTGGAAGGTAATAATGAGAAGCTTAAGACAGTGAGGTTACAATAATTTATCTAATTTCATTCAAACTGTCTTCATTGATAAGGTTCTCTTCCAAATTTTATAAGAGTGTTGAGAGTATATAGTTGCTAGGTGATTCTACTTAAGTATTTGTTTTTGCCTTTAAGAATAATATCTTTTGGATCATTTTGACTTGCTTGACATGTTGAAATTTATGATTTTCACCTATAATTACAAATTTAATTTGAGACATACCGGAAGCAATTAAACATGTCCCTCTGTTATCCTTAGATATCAATTTTGAAAATATTTGCCAAAGGAGATTGAGCTTTAATTGGAAAAATATGAATGTCATTCTTGAGTTCATGTACCTTACTAAGCATTTTCCATTTCAACTACAAACATATGGGTATGATACAGTAAATGGAAATGGCCATCTCCAAACTCTGAATAAAATATTTTAAAGAGTCACTCCCCAGTAAGCTTCATATACAAATGACAACTTTTGCTGTGTTTTCCATTATGTCAGTAAACCAGTGTAAATTTCTTTGGATACTAAAACATCATGGTGGAAAAAATAGTTATTGCAAAATATTGCAATGGGTATCTTTTAATTTTTAATCATCTCGCTGTGTTTCCATCCTATTTCTTAACCACCCTTTACAATTTTTTGCTTTATATTGACTGAACAGGCACTTCCCCAGTTCTGTATATATATCTAATACAGACATGTTTGAAGTTAAATTTACACATTACAAGAAGTCCTCCACATATAGCTGATATAAACAAAAAGAGCTGCACAACTTGCGATAAAAGTACTCTTATCAAATTGGATCTCAAAAATCTATACCAAGTTCTAAGTGTATATTAAGCGTTACTTCTAAATGTCATGCAGTAGTAAAGATTTGAAGAGATACTGTGTTATCACTGAGAGGGATGTTTTTAAATTTGTCATCAATTTTATCTTACCCTGTTAACAAAATATCTCTACATGCTGGAAGAATTTTTCAGCTGCAGTGTCAGCCATTTTCTGTCTCCCAATAAGATGTGATTACATGATAGATTAAGGCTTTCTAATTAATAATCATAGAATTATTAAGATTTTTGCCAATAGCTTGATTTTTTTCTGTGTCAATATTTGAGGAGCTTATTGAAAAGTTAAGCATTCTGGGTTTTCAAGTATCTTTTAAGAGTTTGTCATAAGACAGTAGAGCATGCCATTTTCATTAAGTGATGCAAATTTGATAAAAACATATAAACACTGGCACAGTCTTTTCTTCTCATTACATTTTTCTCTTTATTGTCATTGTTTACACTTAGAGATGCAGCAGTTGAATTTGAGCATGCCTCAGCATTTCTTACCTCATCATTTTTATAAAAAATAAATGACTCATTTTAAAAATAATTTATTTGCGCTAAGTGTAGTAAAAATGCTACAGATGTCATATATTAACAAAAAAATTCAATCACTCATATCCTTTCTAAAAAACATGCTGAAACTTGATTGAGACTTTTCTTCAAAGTAAATGAGATTCTCTTGAACACTACTTTCTAACTAACTGCAAAAAATATATTTAGGTCTGTAAAACATAAAATTGAATATTGTGGTGTTATTCTACTATAGGGTTTTGATAAAGTGACCATCATACACAAGAAAATTTAATGAGACACATTAAAAGATTGGTGTCCTGTGTCATTTATTGTCAATGGATATAATCATCATACAAATTGTTACTGGTCACTTTGTATGTGGAAATATATAAGAAACCATGTACTGTACTCTGATTTTCTGTTTCTATCTGCTTTATTTGATCTATTTTTAAAAAATTGTTGTTTAGCCGGGCTCGGTGGCTCAGCCTGTAATCCCGCGCTTTAGGAGGCTGAGGTGAGTGGATTGCCTGAGCCCGCAGGTTCGAGACCCGCCTGGGCAACTTGGCGAGACCTCATCTCTACAATAAATCAAAAAAATTGGCCGGGCATGGTAGTGCACGCCTGTAGTTCCAGCTATTTGGAAGGCTGAGGTGGAAGGATCACCGGAGCCTAGCAGGTCGAGGCTGTGGTGGCTGGGAGTGGCCACTGCACTCCAGTCTGGGCGACAGAGTGAGACTCCAACTCAAAAAAAAAAAAAAATTGTTGTTTGAGACCCAGTAGATTGATTTTATTATTTATTAGATAATTGTAACTTTCAGTATGAAAAAATATTGCCCTAAAGGAACTGGATATTCTATTTTGGGAGGATGAGAGTACCTTTTGTGAGTAGTAATGACCCAGAATCATGCCCTTCTTATTTTGGCATGGAGAGGAAGGTTATAGTCTATGTGCCCACCTACTCAGTCATAAGCCCCTGCATGTCTTGGGTCCAGGGCCTGCTCTTCTACTCAGAGAAGAGGCTTGTTGGGGGAAATGGGCTTACATTGTGGGTGGGTAAAACTCATTCCCATTAACTGTATTAAGCAACCTAAACTTTCATTCAAAAACATGACTGAAAAGTCAGAGGCCATCAAATATTTAAAAAAAAAAAAAAAAAAGACCAAAAAGATGTGTCCAGATGGGATCAGTCTTATTTCAACCTCCTCAACATGTGGTGAGCCCTTCCCCATGTGACAACCCATGTCTTTGTTTCTTTACATTTTCATTCATTGCTTCCTTATTTACTCACTTTTATATCTTTTTTCTTCTCTTTCTGGGGCTTCTATTAAATGAATGCTGAATAATCTTCTATGGTTATTATAAGTAAAGGGTTAACGAAACCCTTTCTTCTGTAAAAGAAATTGACTTTGTAACCACTCTAGCTTTCACAACTGAATCAGAATCTCATTTTTCATGTCATCTGTTGTTTTACTTATTTATTTTTAAAAGGAAACCTTATACGTATGGAATGAACCTAAATGGTGCATTAAAGGAATTTCTTTGCCTGAGAAAAAGTTGTCAACCTGTGAAACGGTTGACTTTTGGCTGAAAGTGGGAGCAGGTGTGGGGGCTTTCACTGCTGTTTTACTGGTGGCTCTGACTTGCTACTTCTGGAAGAAAAATCAAAAGTAAGTGCCCTCATTGAAATGACCACATCAGAACTAGAGGGTCTGTTTTGTTGTGAAAATTTTAGACTTCATTATATCCAATTAATAGATTATTTTAGAGACACAGGAAGTTTCTTCTTATGAAGGAATTTTAAGAAAGGCATTTGAGAAAACAAGCAGAGGAAATGATTATTATTCTGATAGTAGAAAGATTATAGAAATTAGAGATTGTTGAATTAGAGCTGTTTGTTACAAAGCAAGGAAACCTGGAGGCTTCATGTCGTGCAGGTAGATGTTAGCAGAGCTTAGATTGGAGGGCAGATCCTCTCTCTTTCTTTTAATGGCATAATTCTGTCTTCTTGCTTTACCTTTTCCTTAATTTCTTATGAGCAGATATTTGCAAAGGCGAAGACCAAGTGTATAGGCAAATATCACATTTATTTACCCCAGGTCTCCAAGAATCTGAAATGGAATATTGAACTTAACTCTTGAATGAATATTGATCTGTTACATGACTTGAATCTTTTAAAAAGAATTACATCTCACTGGGGCTGTGAAAATTCTATATTATAATATCTAGGGACAATTATAACATCTGGGTAGTAGTATAAAGGAACAAATGATATAGAGAGGCCATAAAGACCAAGTCACTTGCCTGTTTGTTATTTTTATTAACTGAACTTTGGAGAACTTGATAGTAAATTGGCTTACAAGTATTCATAAATTAAGAAAATGCATTCATACATGAAAGTTTTGTTTTCCAAAAGTTCTTCATAATTGAACAATGTAGTCAATATAAAGTAAGTGGTATGCTTAAATTTACTGAACTTATTCTTGGAGATCCTGCAAAAAATATTTGTATGTAGATGCTGGATAAATGAGAACACATATTGCCATGGTTATAGGTAAGGGAAATTTGTTGGCGGAGCAACTATACTGCAAGCCAATTTAATAAGCTGGCATATGACTACATAAAATAAGTATTAATCTATATTAAATAAATGATTGTTTGTTTATTTATTTTACCACTACTTAGACTGGAGTACAAATATTCCAAGTTAGTAATGACAACTAACTCAAAAGAATGTGAACTCCCAGCTGCAGACAGTTGTGCGATCATGGAAGGAGAAGATAATGAGGAGGAAGTTGTCTATTCCAATAAACAGTCATTACTAGGAAAACTAAAATCTTTGGCAACAAAGGTGAGAGAAGAATTTTGACTTGATATTTCTGGGCATTTATAAATCAAGGGTCATATTAACCTAATACTAGCATTTATGCCATCTCTGTTATTCAGCATGTTTATATTTCAGTGGGTATTTATCCAACAGAAATACTCTTAGAATTGCATGATGCAAATACAATAATAGTCACTGCAGCATTGTTTCTGGTGGTTAACAAAGTAGAAACAACCTTAAACACCATCAATAAGGATTTAGATGAGAAATTTTCATATATACTGTACAACTGTGCAGCTGTTAAAGTTTGAGATATCTATGTGTACTGATAAGTCATTAGGTCCAAGATAAGGTGAAAACAAACTATCATATTTCTATTAAACATATGTTTATGTTAGTGTTTGTATAGCAAACTATTAACAGTAGCTGATTTGTGGGATAGTGAAGTAATAAGAGTATGCAGTCTTTGAAAGTACGTTTTGTAACATTTGAATTTTCACAAACATACTATTATAATAATTAAAAACAAAACATTTGGGTTAATAAAATATCTCATATTTATCCATAATGTTATTTTTTGTTTTTATTTTATGACAAAGTTGTTTTACTTAGAGAAAATAAAAGTTATATAAACCATTGAGGAATATGAGGTACCATATCAGATGTTAACACATTTGTTGGTTTGGGATTTGGGGAATGACTACCATCTCCAAACATAACATCAAACTGTAAATATTGTTTGCAAACACATTTTATTCACCATTGACTTAAAAGATGGAAAAGTACCTGTTTACCCACTCAAGATCAAAAATAGAGTGAAACAGAAGAAAGAAAATTACTTTCAAATGATTTATAGCAGGATGGACAAGTGACAAAAGGTTACATTTATAGAGAGTATTTAGTAATTATTTCCTTTTACTCTCCTAATTTAAGCACACAAATATATTATAGAGAATTATTTAAGAAAGAAAAATAAATCCTCTTTCCCTCCTACTAATGGTTAATCTTTTTTTATTAATATGGAAGTGTAAGAAGGGCACTATTGCCATGGATTAATATATATATAGTGACTGTTAAGAATTGAGACTTTTTTTACTCTACTTGCAAGCTAACAAGTGAATCTACCATAGTTTCATGGACAAAGGGTAGTTTAGTACTCACAGAGAAGTATGAGCCAGAGTAGTAGCATTTATATCAGTTCCTAAAGCCATAGGTAACTTGCAGGGCTGTTTCCATAGAGTTATGTGCAGAGAAAATGGTAACATTTGGTTGCCCTACAGGAAAGCGACCCTATTGCTTGAGAACCAGTAGGCATACCCATTATTTGCTCCAAAGGGAGCTATTATTTTTATTGTACTGGACAGGTAGCATGCCTTCCCATTGCACCGGAGTTCTCCCTATTTTCAAGACTACAAGCAAGCCTGCCCTTTGCTCTGGAAGGAGACAGTATCTTTATGTTTCATAGCTATTTTCTATACACAGATTCTTGAGAAGATAGTCTCAAACAAAGAGAAGTATGTCTCATAAGGTGTGCAGAAATGCAAGAGAACCATAAAGAATTGTCTCCAACAATACCCAAACCTCATTTTTTATGTCCTCTTGGCTTCTGGTGAATTTTCTCTTTAATGGACCACTCTATCTACCACTCCTCTGATTAATATGACTAACAGAGGCTGGGATCAAATCTGGTCAATTTGCTTCATTCAGCATTTAAAAAAAGCTACTACCAACAAGAAGCAAGATGAGTTCAACTTGTATTAATAACCTTAACCATACCCTCAAGGTCCCAAACCCAACTAGCTGAACAAATGCCACAAACCATTAGGATTTACCTTAAAAAGCTAGGTAACTTTCTCTTTAAGTCTCCATGCTGACCCTTCTATGTAGCCTGAGATCTTTCCACCGGCACCCAGATATTTCTTCTATAAGATTCAGATGGAAGAGGAACAAAGAATTTTAAAAAATGTATAGAGACCCAACTACAGAAGTGCCCCCTTATTTGTGGTTTCACTTTTCGTAGTGTCAGTTACTCGTGGTCAACTTCAGTCCTCAAATGTTACGTGGAAAATTCCTGAAACAAACAAGTAAAAGATTTTGAGTTGTGCACTGTTCTTAGTAGTGTGATTAAGTTTCCTACTATCCCACTTCATCCTAACCTGGACATGAATCATCTTTCTGCCCAGCTTATCTTCCCTGTATATGCTACCTGCCCATTAGTTACTTAGTAGCCATCTTGATTATCAGATTGAATAAATAGTAGCGTTTGGTTTCAGGCATCCACTGGGGGTCTTGGCATGTATTCCCTGTAGATAAGCAGGGAGCACTGTATCTCCTACTTTTGTACATGGGCCATGGTAGGGGGACTTACTTAACTAAGTAGTTACTTTTTTATGGCTGAATTTTGAAAGATGTGTTTTAAAAATTTTATTTTCAAGATGTGGGGTACAATTCAGGATTAGATATACAAGTGGTCATTGTACAGGTAAGGTTTGGGTCTCCCTTTCGTCCTCACTTCCAAGTGGTTAGTATTATTTTGATATAGGATTGTGGCAGTCCAGCAGGACAATCCAGGTACATAATCCAGATAAAACAGGATGTATTTGAGTTGCAAGCTTTATTTTGGTTCTCAAGGAGGAAGTATAGAAGAATTATATTGTCAACAACAATGTATGGACAGTGAGTTGATGTTGACCTGAATGCCTTCACCTTCAATGCCTGAGGTGGTGTGATTGATTACTTCAACTAAAATTAGACAAATTTTGTACCACTTTTTCTAATTGAAGAACTGTCTATAGGATGAGTACACTAATTTTCACTCATTTTGGAAGGGTCTCTACAGTTGTGTAAGGACTACATGATCTATTGGGAATGTTTCCATAAACAGTTGAAAATCTCTTAAAACTACTGCTAAGGTGCAAGCTACCATGTTTTTAGGAAGGAATCAAAAAATGCTTGGCTTCTACAAAAGAAGTTCAGTCATGGAGGTACAGATGGTGCCTCTGGAAAGAGAATATTATTTACAGTTGTTGGGTATACTGGGACGTACATCAGTCAGGAAGCTTGGGTTGACATCACCTGTAAGTGCCTTCCTTGCTAGATAGTAAACTTTAAGTTTCTCAACTTATCTCATATAATTGCATCTCTTTTTTGTCTTTGCAGAGAATGCCTGTGGGCAGTTCAATTTTTTCTGTTTGTCCAAATGGCAAACTAGTGGCATTTGTCCATCCCATGAAATAACTGAGTAATGAATATAAGCAGTGAGGTGTTGATTGGTGTTATTTTGGGGAAGGGGCTGAGCCCATCCCCTTCTGTTTTGGATAGAATTCTCAGTAAGTTTAAGAGGAATGATAATCAAATTGTGATTAGAGCATGTGGTGGATATGGCAGACCTAGCCGTCAGTTAAGTTAAAGGCACTCGCCAAAGTTTGAAAGAGCCACACCAGGGCATTTTTCTTGCTAGGAAGGTAAAGGGATGACTTTGGAAAACGAGTGATTATTAATATCCCTCCTTCATACCTCTGAGTCTAACGTTTCTTCTCCATTATTAGACTGCATTGTTGTCTTCTTCCACTGTCAAAATAATCAGCTTACCTCATTTCAGTCACTATAAATTTAGCTTATTTCTACTCAATCACTACTGGCACCTAGATCTATTATCTGCGACATTCAGGTGCAAGAGGCACAAAAGCATTTTTAAAAATGTATGGAGATCCAGTGTGTATCCTACCTTTGTCCATGTGGGCCATGGTTGGGGGACTTTAGTGAGCAGTGTACTCAACAGGTGGCCATTGTCCTTTTGATCTAGGACAATGACAAACCAAGACAACAATACACATAGTTAAATTAGAATTATATTTGAACTTCCTAGGTCTCTGGCTAGGGTATCACTAGAGGTTGTGCCCAGACATCCTGGGCATTACCGTTGGAGTACATAAGGACACATAATGCCCAGAAATGGTGAGGCAGAATCTCGAATTTTCAGATAAGTGTATATAACTGTGTGTAGGGTGTGTGTGTGTGTGTATGCACTTGTGCATGTTCTTCCTGATCATTAACCATTAAGTGGCCAGAAGGAAATGATTCAATTCCAAGGACAGCCATATTTCACGACTAAACTGCCTCACTTAGATTTGTAGACCTGGAGGAGGTGAAGGAGATGAGTCAGAAATCTTTTTGAGTCAATTTCTGAGAAGACTATTCAAATGCTCAATCATACCACATACTTTTGGACAGTAGAAAGTGTGGAAGGCTCATGGAGTACCTCTGCTGTGTGCTCGTTTCTGGGTAGCTTTTGTGATTAAAAAGTACACCATTTTCAGACTGCAAATGGCCTATAAAGCCACCAACTTTATACAGATTTGTTTTAAGGGCCACAATGATGTGACTAGAGTGAGCCAGTGAGTGGAACAGAAACACCATAGCATGAACAGTTATCAGTATTGGTAAGGCACCAATAATTGAAAAATGAGGTCAAAGGTTTACTGTCATCAATTTGCGAGGGAAAAACTGGTCAACTTTTGATGTGAACCTCAAGTCTGGCTTGCTGTGGTAATCTCTGCATCAGAAAAACAGAATCCTTTTCTTTGTGCCCAGTCTATGATAGCAGATGTTTTGCCATGTTGGGCAAGATAATGGACTTATGCAGTACTTACAGCATTCTGTCATGCACAGTCTCTATCAGTAGCTTGATTCTATTTTGTATTTTCATAGGATGGGCTTTACTTGGGTATCTGCATGAGTGACACAGATGATTTGATCAGATGCAAAAATTTATTTCCAGAGTTAGTGGCTCTCAAAAGTGGTGACTTTAATTTGTTAGTCTGTAGTTTTCCAAGTGGCAGACAGGCCATTGACGATAGCTCAAGAGTCAATAAGAATATAACAGGTTTATTGAGGGAAGTATTTTCTAGATTTAAGGGAATGTCTTTGAGTTGTGTTCACTGAGCCAAGCAATCTTATCTGTTTTCAGTATTGCATACATAAGACTGAGGTTGAATGTCTGCAGCAGCCAGTGGATACCATTGGGTTTCAGCTCAAGCAAATCAGTCAACCAGACCCAGTATGTCCTGGAACCTCAACAAATCAAGGGCCCCATTGAGCTAGTAATTTTGTTTTGAGCTATAGAGTAAGAAGAAAAGTTTCCCCCTAGGAATACGTTGCCATATTTTCATGTGACGCCTAGATGCCATTGGAGCCATACATGCATTCTTTTTTATACACCATTTATATTTGACAAGTGATCCACCATAAATGGGACTGTCAAGTGATAGAGTTACAAGGTCCGCATAGGAATGTCATTCAGTTTTGATTTCCAGTAACATGCTAATAGCTAATTTTCAAAATGGTTATAGGTAGTAGCCCTGTCAAGGAAGTAATAAATTGAGAATCTTCAAGGGTACCTCCAAGGTGAGGCTGCATCCTGCTGGCAACTACCTGCCATTGGCAAAATCATTAATCAGAGAATTGTGTCACACAGTTATTAAGATTGTGAGGCCACAATTGTAGAGTATGCCCTAGCTTTCTGGACATCTTTTAACATAGCCTGTTAGTTGGGGCCCAACTAAAATGATACTACTTTGTGGGCTAGCTGATATAAAAGAGGCTCATACTGTCTCCAAAAGCAGAAACACATAAAAGATACTAGGCTGTTTATCCTTGACTGCTGGATGAATTTAGCACTGCAAATCTGCCTTTATAGTCCCAAAGAGCTTTGCTTAGTTAACAGGTCCCTGAACTTTATGGGGGCTTATCAGCCACCTCTGTTAGTAGAAGTGTGTTAACACATGCAGGACTGCTGAGATGGAGACTTCAGACTTGAAAGCAACATGACAGCGTTTATGTAGTGACCACTTTGGACATCAGAAGGTGGAGGAACTTGTGTAAAATTTTGACTCACATATTTGTTGAAAATAGTAGAGGAGTTGGCTAACCTACTGGCCCTTCTCTGCATGTGGCTGTCCTTGAGGAGAATCTTCTCTGCCATGTATGAGATGAGAAAGTATAAGCATATGACATCAAGTCCTACTGGTAATTCAGATGTAGAAGCAACAGTACCTTGAATAAGCACTTAGAACTCTTCCACAAAGTCACATTACCTTCTCTTTCCTACTTTAAACTCTGTTCAAACCCCATTACTTTCATGCCCTTCTCCTCTCACAGGTTCAGGTGAGGTAGTGACTTGGGTGCCTGCAACCAACAGAGATGTAAATGTTTGAGAACCCCCCCCAAGTTTCTCTAGCAAATTCAGATGGATGTGTATGGTCTTCAGTCCCTCTTCTAATCATGTTTCTCCTTGAAGCAACTGAAGTCCCAGATAGTTGAGGAGGGAGGTATTTAGGGTGCAGATGGAAAGAGAATCTTTGACAGTATGCTAGATATTTGCATTTGTTTTTTTTTTTCTTTTTCTTTATTTCAATAGCAATAGGAGGTAAAAATAGTTTTTGGCTATATGGTTGCATTGTATAGTGGCAAAGAAGTCTGGACTTTAAGTATATCCGCCACTCCTGCCTGTGCCCATTGTACCCGACAGGTGATCTTTTTCATCACTCTGTCCCTTTTCCCCCACCTCTCCTGAGTCTCCAGTGTCCATTTTACCATTCTCTTTGCCTTTGAAGATCCTTAGTTTAGCTCCCGCTTATAAGTGAGAGCATGTGATGTTCGGCTTTCTGTTCCTCTGTTAGTTCACAGGATGATGCTCTCCATTTTCATTCGTCACTGTAAGACATTATTTCATTCTTTTTGATGGCTGAATAGTATTCCATGATGTATATATACCACATTTTAATTATCCACTGATCAGTTGATGGACATTTAGGTTGATTTCATATCTTTGTAATTGTGAATTGTGCTTCAGTGAATATGTGAGTGCAGGTATCTTTTTATATAAAGAGCTCTGATTCCTTGGGTAGATACCTAGTAGAGGGATTGCTGGATGGAATGGTAGTTCTACTTTTAGTTCTTTGAAAAATCTGCATACCGATTTCCATAGAGTTTGTACTATTTACACTCCTACTGGCAGTGTATAAGCATTCCCTTTTCACTGCATCTGCACCAGTATCTATTGTCTTTTGATTTTTTAAATAATGGCCATTCTACGGGTGTAAGGTGGTATCCCATTGTGGTTTTAGTTTGGATTTCCCTGATGATGAGTGAAGTTAAGCATTTTTTCATATGTTTGTTGGCCATTTGTATATCTTGCTTTGAGAGAAGTCTGTTTGTGTCATTTGCTCACTTTTTAGTGGTGTTATTTGCTTTTTTCTTGCTGATTTCTTTGAATTCTTTATAGATTCTGGATATTAGTCCTTTGTCACATGTATAGTTTCATTTTCAAGTAGTTTATCAGCTTCTCATGTTCCAACCAAAGTCCTGTGTTTAACAGCAAGGTTTTCATTACTGATACCATATTTCAGTTTTAGGAAACCCTTTCCCCAGAGGCCACAGCCAGATTACTTTCTTTCTGAGGCTGCAGGTTTTGTGTCCTTTTGTTGATCTGGACTTGACTTACATAGTGGAGAGATTTTATTTTTAACTGAATCTGTCTTAATTCTTAGTATTTCTTGCTCTATTGTCATAATATCTAAGTTAATTTCTTGGTTATTATGTAAAGGAAAAGGGAAATTTCCAGGGTGGAACTGACCATACTAATTGATCCAGATTCTTTTGGATCAGTTTCTCATTCTCTAGTGACCTACTTCTACCTTGAAAATCCAATCTGGGGCAATAAGAGCCCCAATACTAGTCAATTCCTTACAAAGTTTTCCTATGAGAATTAGTCTCGGGGAAATCTTCCAAAGAAGACCAAAGCCCTGTTATTATCGTTAGGATCCATTACAAGAATCTCTGAGGCCTTTTACTGTCATCTTTGAATGGATCTAAAATTGGCATGATGGATTGCAAGAAGTATTGAAACGGCCCAGCTGCTGCCATTCTTACTTAACAATTATTAAGTCCTGCCAAATCATCTCTAAGTGAGTCAACTAAAATTCTAATAATTCTCCAGGTTTTTTCTCTGAAGTGGCTTCCATTTTTTCCTTTTTAGTGCTCTAGGTTATGTCTATAACTTTTGTTTGAAAGAAGATGAAACCTTCTTTTTCTATCAGGATGAATTTTAGTAGTACAGACATCCTTAGATAAACATTGGAGGTTGGTTCCAGGCTCCCCAGATATTCCAAAATTTGAACATATCAAGTCCTGAAATTTGCTTTGCAGAACCCAAAAGTTGGCCCTCTGTATAGGTGGGTTTTACATCCCACAAATTCTGTGTTTTCAGTCAGTGTTTGGTTGAAAAAAATCTGTGTGTAAGTGGACCCACACCGTTCAAAGTTGTGTTACCCAAAGGTCAACTGTAGCTATTACCATAGGGCACACCTAAGACTGACTGCCTAAGTTGTCAAGGGAGTTTTCCTTCCTAGAGGAGAATTAACAACATCCAAGCCACTGTTCAGGCAGCTGGACTGTGAACTCCTTAACTCACTTACCAGAACTCAACCAGCAATCACCACCGTCCCTCATTTCTCTTAAGAGTGTAATAGAATTTTCCTCCCTGAGAAAGTTAAGTGTAGTACATATTATTTTGAATAGTGATTTTAGTCACCATAATAATTTTTTTACCTTTAAAATGAAAATTTGAAATAGTACAGAAAAGTTGAAAGAATTATACAGTGGTATAGTCATATACCTACCACCTAAATTTTATTATATTTGCTTTATTCCATGTCTCTTCATGTCTCCATCCTCTCATCAATCGGTACTCTTTTTAAAAATATGTTTCAGGGTAAATTGCAGACATTAATACCCTTCACCCCAAGCACTTCAGGCTACATATCATTGATGATAATTCAATATCTTATTTTTTTAAGTAAAATATACACATTACACATATACAACTTAATGAATTTTTAGAAATATGTATATTTATATAACCCAATTCTATCAATATATAGAACACAGGTATCACTTGAAAGTAACCTCGTATCTTTTTGCATATAATAAATCCCACATGTTCCAAAGGAAACTGCAGTAGTGATCTTTTTAAACCACATATTAGTTTGTCTGTTATAGAACATTATATAGTTGTAATCACTTGGTGTATATAGCATTTTAAAAAGTTTTTTTTACTTAGAAGATGTATTTGTGCTAAACAGGAGAAGATCCCTTTTTATTCAGGAGTAGTGAACTATTGTGTGGATATACCAAAATTTGTTCATTCATTCCGTTGATGGATATTTGCTCTATTTCCAGTGTTTGCTATGAATAAAGTTGCTATAAATATCATTGCACATATCTTGTTGTGTGCCCATTTTTTAAAGAAAGTTTGTTATGCATGATCTCATAGAGCAAAATATGTTTATAAGTTTATTAACTGCTGTGTCATGTAGGTTTTGCTTTTTCTTATACATTTATCCTCATTCGTGTTCTCATAGCCATCCCTAATTTGATGTTTCCCTAGAATTGCATTGCATTTCTGGGGTTTTATTTATAGATTTATTTTTCCTGATTTTTCTCAGCAATTAAAATAAAATGTCTTCAGTTGCTCTTTCATTTATTTCTTTTATTTGTTTATTTCCCTGCCATTTATGGGACACTGTAAGACAGTTTGCCAGGTTTGGGGGATATGTCAAATTAATTACAATTTCTCATCCCAGATACCATCTAGAATACTGGGGGAGGACACCTCTCTCTCTCTCCCTCCCCCCCCCCAACACACACACACACACTCTTACCCAACATAGCAGTAATAAGAATAGGGTCTCTTGGAGCACCTAGAAGAGAGTTTGCAGTAAGATAGGTAGCGACAAGGTAAGGAGAAACAGCTGGGAGAAGTTGTCTTTTAAGTAAGATTACTGAATTTAGAGTTTACAAAGATCATCCTGTGCAGTATCCTTATCTAATGCTTGAATAAACTGAGACCTAGTGGGATTTACTTATTTGTCCAGAGGGGAGTTAGTTAGAGATTAGAAGCCACATCTTCCATGTTTCAATCTGGTGTTTTTCTTTCTCCAGTGTGGTGTTTCAGTCTATTTTCTTAATCATTGATTGACAACCTGTCAAGTGCAAGGCCTCAGGTCATGTCTTGGGAATTAAACAATGAATGCTATATATAGTTTCTGCCTTCTGGAAGTCCTAGCCAATTAGTGGCACTATCTAACTATAAACACATATGCACACACACATACACATATTTATATGTCCCACCATATCAGCACAGGAGCAAAATCCCATGTTAATGCAGAGGACATGGCTACTAAGGCCCTATAATCTCAGCATGATTTTATAAAGGGTTTTACTTTAAATATTACGTTAAGCATAACCAACAGGGATCTGCCTTCCCTCCCTCAGGAACATGTTGAATTAAATCTCAAGGAAAGACTGCAAAAATCTCAGATATCCTTGTTTAGTTTATGGCTGATACCCTACAGCTCTTTCCTTTGATATGTTGTGAGTTCCCTGAAGAAAGATGTTTTGTTGTACTCAGTTTTGTATACTTAAAGTCTAGTCCTGGTCCTGCAACATAGAGGGTGCTTAATAAATATTTGACTTATCAATAGCTAAAAAAAATTACTAAGGCTGTTAAACATGAAACTTTAGGCAAGTTCTTATAGAGCCTGTCAGCTAGAGCACTGATCTACAGTCTGCACTCCTAGAGGCTTGTCATCTCAGCATATGCAGGGAAAAGGTGATATGTTGGTGTTTATTTTATGACTTTCAAAAAACAATAACCCTGTCCATGTAGCCCTAAAGTTCTTGGACTTAAATGAAATCAAACACAAAGGCATACTTATCCTTTTGGACAACTACTCAACGTCTACTTCCTACTATCGTCTCATTTCACTGTTCTACTTTAGACACACATCTATTTGCACGTAGGACTGGTTGGCCTCTATTTCCTTTATTTTATTTAAAAAATAATCCTAGTTCTCTTCATCTCTATTCTCTTTAATGACATAGTCTCCTTACCCCATTCCAGCAGGTTTCAGAAAGCTTTCTCTAACTTTAACAATCAAAAGGTTGGGAGAAGTTCCATTTTCTATTTCTCTTTTTCTCCATTAAAGAAAAATAATGTATTTTAATTGCCTAAATTTTGAATGTATTATATAATGCCTGCAATAATATTTTCGAGTTAACATTTTGAACTATTATCTGAGATTACTTGTTCAACATCTTTAGTAGTCATACACATAAAAGATTTTCCTAAAACATATCAGTGAACTCAAATGATCTTATGTCTTATTGATGTTATCCTTATTTATTTCTGTTGTCCTTCTTCTTAATATTCAGCCTTTATTATCTTGAGAATACTTAGTTTCTGTCAGTTCTGTTTTGCCCACCATTAGCATGGCAAGGTCATTGATTTCAGCACTCAGGTCAGGTATGCCTTTAGGTAGGGTCTCAGTGGTTTCTTTGCAGAAATCACAGCTCCATCTTTTGGTATCTATTGCAATCATGTGTTTGTTTCTATTTTGGATTTGTCTGTCTTATCTCTTGGACATCAAAAGCACCCTTCAGGGTAGGCATGCTACTTGTTTTGTATCTGCCACCCTACTTTAACTGTAAAATCCTAATCACAAGTGACAGGTACATCGATTAAAATGATTTCTGGAAATTTCCTTCTGGACATGTAAGATCCTAAAATCTTATGAGAATTTCAGTGAGTTGATTTTGTTTTTAATATTTTTTCTTAGGAAAAAGAAGACCATTTTGAATCCGTTCAACTAAAATTTTCAAGATCCCCAAATATATGAATAGACAGTGCTGT
>CAUYQG010077856.1:0-20014 GCA_963574415.1 Tarsius wallacei | reverse complement strand
TTTTTTTTTTTTTGAGTTGGAGTCTCACTCTGTCGCCCAGACTGGAGTGCAGTGGCCGCTCCCGGCCACCGCAGCCTCGACCCGCTGGGCTCCGGCGATCCTTCCGCCTCAGCCTTCCGAGTAGCTGGAACTACAGATGCGAGCTGCCACGCCTGGCTGATTTTTTATTTATTGTAGAGATGAGGTCTCGCTTGCCCAGGCGGGTCTCGAACCCGCGGGCTCAGGCAATCCACTCACCTCAGCCTCCCAAAGGCGCGGGATTACAGGCTGAGCCACCGAGCCCGGCTGTGATCCATCTTAAGTAAAGTTTTATGGTATGAGGTAGGGGTCCAGCTTCATTCTTTTGCATGTGGGTACACAGTTGTCCCAGCATCATTTGTTGGAAAGACTATTCTTTCTCCATTGAATGATCTTGGCACCCCTGTTTAAAATCAATTTATTACAGGTGTATGGGTTTATTTCTAGACTCTCAATTCTATTCCATTGATCTTTATGTCTAACCTTATGCCAGTACCACACTGACTTGTTGACTGTAGCTTTGTAGTAAGTTTAGAAATCGAGAGGTGTGGGCACTAAAACTTTGTTTTTAACTTTCAAGTTTGTTTTGGCTATTCTGGACCCCTTACATTTCCATATGAATTTTAAGACCTGCTTGTTCCTTTCTGTAAAGTTGGCAGTTGGAATTTGGTAAGGATTGCAGTGACTCTGTAGATAAATTTAGGAGTTTTACTATTATAAAAATGTAAAGTCTTCCAATTCATACATGTGTTTTCATTTATTTGTCTCCTTTAATTTCATCAGCAATGTTTTGTAGTTTTCAATGCATATGACTTGCACTTCTCTGGTTAATTTATTCCTAAGTATTTTGTTCTTTTAGTGTCTATTGTAAAATGAATTGCTTCCTTAATTTTATTTTCAAATGGTTTATTGCTAGTGTACATAAATAGAGCTTTTTTTGTATATTAATCTTGAACCCTGCAACCTTATTAAATTTATTAGTTTTAATAGTTTTTTGTGACTTCTTTAGAATTTTTATATATCAGATCACGTTTTCTACAAATAGAAAATTTTACTTTTTCCTCTACAAATCTGGGTGCATTTTATTTCTTTGTCTTGTCAAATTGCTCTCACTAGGACTTTGTTGAATAGAAGTGGCAATAGGTAACATCCTTGTCTTGTTCCTGATTTTAGGGTAAAAACTTTCAGTCTCACCATTAAGTGTGATGTCAGCTGGGGGTTTTCATAGGTGCCCTTTATTAGGTTGAGAAAATTCTTTTATTTCTTGTTTGTTGAGTGTTTCCATTGTGATGGCTGTTGGATTTTGTCAAATACTTTTCATGCATTTATTGAGGTGATCATTGGTTTTATCTTTTATCAATATGATATATTACATTCATTGATTTTTATTGAACCAAACTTGCATTCTTGGAATAAATCCCACTTGGTAACGGTGTATATATGTTTCATATGGTGCCAGATTATTTTGTTGAGAAATTTTTTTGTTTATATTAATAAAGAGTATTCGTTTATAGTTTTCTTGTGATGTCTTTGGTTTTGATATTAGAGTAACCCTAACCTTATAATATAAGTTAGGAAGCGTTTCCTTCCTTTTTATTTTTTGGAAGAGTTCACGAAGGAACTGTATTGATAGAATTTGATAAACATTTGCGAGAATTTATGAGTGAAACTTCTTTTTCATCCTTTTCCCTTCTCTGCTCACCCTTTGTGTCTCGTTGCCATGCCTTGAAAAATTGAGGAAATCAAGGACTTTCTGCTTACAGCCAGGTGAAAGGATGCCAAATCTGTCAAGATAACGGAAAACAAGAATAACGTGAAATTTAAAGTTCAGGGCAACAGATACCTTTAATTTTGTTTATCATGGACAAAGAGAAGGCAGAGAAACTGAAGCAGTCCCTGCCCTTTGGTTTGGCAGTGAAGGAGATGAAATGAACCAGATATGCTGATTTGAACTGTCTTAAAATTTTAAAAATTCTGAGAAAGAAAGTATGTGCGAAGCCTGCTAGTCCTGGTCTTTTCTTTGTGGGATATTTTTTATTACTGATTCAATCTTTTAAAAAATCTATTTCATTTTTCTCTTACTTCTTGAGTCAATTTTGGTAGTTTATGTCTTTCTAGGAATTTGTCCATTTCATCTAGCTAATCTAATTCGTTGGCATACAATGTGTTCTCTTATAATTCTTTTTATTTCTGTAAAGGTGTTAGTAGTGTCCCCTTTTCATTTTTAATTTTCTTGGTCAGTCTAGCTAAAGCTTTGCCAATTTTGTTGATCTTTTCAAAGAAAAAAACGTTTGGCTTCATTGATTTTTACTGTTTTTCTCTGTTTCATTTCACTTATTTATTTCTGCTCAATTCTTCATTTCCTTCCTTCTGCTTGCTATGGGTATAGTTTGCAGTTTTATTTCTAGCTTCTTAAGGCGGAAGGTTAGGTTATTCATTGGGTATCTTTCTTTTCTTTCTTTTTTTTTTTTTGAGTTGGCGTCACACTGTTGCCCAGACTGGAGCGCAGTGGCCGCTCCCGGCCACCGCAGCCTCCACCTGCTGGGCTCCGGCGATCCTTCCGCCTCAGCCTTCCAAGTAGCTGGAACTACAGGCGCGCGCTACCGCGCCCAGCTAATTTTTTTATTTATTGTAGAGATGAGGTCTCGCTTGCCCAGGCGGGTCTCGAACCCACGGGCTCAGGCAAGAACAGACTTATATTTTGCTTTCCAAACTGTATGTCTTGTATTTCTTTTACTTACCTCGTAGCAGTGGGTCTAACTTCAAGTACATTTTGAAAGAAAGTGGTGAGAATTAACATACTTCCCTTCTTATCAGTCTTAGAAGGAATGCATTCAGTCTTTCTTCATGAAGTGTGTGTGCGTGCGTATGTGTGTGTGTATGTGTGTGTATTTAGCTCAACAAAATTTTATCACATGTGCTCATGTATCCCTGAATACAGAAGTTTTTCAAAAGATGAATGAATTAAGCAAACTATAGTGTATGCATACAGTGGAATACTACTCAGCAATAAAAAGGAATAAACTATTAAAACATAAAACAACTTGAATAAATTCACAGGAAATTATGCTGAGTGAAAAAATCCAACTCTAAAATATTAAATATTGAATAATTCTGTTGATATAACATTTTGGAATAACAAGATTATAGAAATGGAAAGCAGATTAATAGTTGCCAGAGGATCAGGGGCCTGTAGGTATTTTGTAGTACTCTTTTTTTAAAAAAAGAAATTATTTAATTATAGAGATGTGGGGTACAAGTAAGGGTAAACTACACAAGTAAGCTACATACAGGTGAAGTTCAGGTCTCCAACTGGCCCTCATTTCCCCTGGTTTGGGACAAGGTACCCTTTGTGTTGTTATTGCCACTCCCCCTTCCCCAGCAGTGCTCAGTGACTGCTGATCTCTCTCTTGTGCTAATGTGATTAATGTTCAGGTCCCACTTATGAGTGAGAACATGTGGTATTCAGTTCTTTGTTTCTGTGATAGATCACTAAGCATGATAATCTCCAATTCCAGCCAAATTGCTGCAAAGTCCGTGATTTTGTTCTTTATGACCGTGTAATACTCCATCGGATATATGTACCACCTTTTCTTTATCCAGTCCACTTTTGATTGGCAGCAGGATTGGTTCCATGTTTTTTGCTATTGCAAATAGTGTGGCTATAAACATGTGTGTGCAGGTGTCTTTTTTATAGAATAATTTATGTTTCTCCAGGTATATTCCCAGAAGAAGGATTGCTGGATCGTATGGAAGGTCAAATTTTAGTTCTTTTAGGAATTGCCACACTGCTTTCCATGGAGCTTGAACTAAGTAAGCTTGCACTCCCACCAACAGTGTAGAAGCGTTTCCTTTCTCTGCACTTGTGCCAGCATCTGTTGTTTTTTTGATTTATTAATCATGACCATCCTTACTGGAGTTAGGTGGTATCTCGTTGTTTTGATTTGCATTTCTCTGATGATTAGAGATGCTGAGCACTTTTTAAATGTATCTGTAGGCTGCTTGTGTATCCTCTTTGAAAAGTGTCTATTCATGTCCTTTGCCCACTTTTTAATAGGGTTGCTTGTTTTTTTCCTTTCAGTTCATTTGAGTTCCTTGCAGATCCTAGATATTAGGCCTTTTCTAGATACATAATTAGCAAATATTTTCCCATTATGTCAATTGTCTCCACACTCTCTTCATGGCTTCTTTTGCTGTGCAAAAGCTTTTTAGTTCGATGATGTCCCACTTGTCTATCTTACCTTTCATGAAATTTGCCTTTGGGGACTTGGTCAAGAATTCATTGCCTTCTCCGATATGCATAAGAGTGTTTTCTATGTTTTCTTCTAGGATTCTTATAGTTTAAGGTTTTATGTTTAGGTCTTTAATCCATTGAGAGTTGATTTTTGTATACGGTGATAGGTGGGTTTCATTCTTTCGTATGTGGTCAGCCAATTTTCCTAACACCACTTGCTAAGTATGGTCTCCTTTCCCCAATGATTGTTATTGGTGGTTTTGTTGAAGATGAGTTGGTTGAGAGCCTGAGATTTTGCTTCCAGAATCTCTGTCCTGTTCCATTGGTCTATGTTTCTATTCTTGTACCAATACCAGGCTGTTTTTGTTACTGTAGCCTTGTAGTAAAGTTTAAAGTCTGGAAGTGTGATATCTCCCACTTTGTTCCCCTTGCTGAGGAGTATTTTGGCTATTTGTGCTCTTTTTTGTGTTCATATGAATTTCTGTATTGTCATTTACAGGTCATAGTAAAATGGTGTTGCTAATTTATGGGCATTGCATTGAATCTGTAGATGTAGGTGATAACAGGGCATGATGCTCTCTCTGAAATCTCTAGGGCAAGAATTATTCCTTGCCTCTTTCAGTTTCTGCAGCCCTAGACATTTCTTCGCTTGTGGCAGCATAATTCCAATATCTTCTCTATCTTCATATGGAATTCTTCCTGTGTCTTTTGTCTTCATTCTATATATGTCTGTCTGTCCAAATTTCTCCATTCTACAAGGACATCAGTCATATCGGATTAGGGCCAACTCATGTCCTCATTGAACTTGATTACCCCTGTAAAGATACTATTTCCATTAAGAGATACTAGGGATTAGGACTTCTTTTTTTTTTTTTTTAAGGACTTCAATATGTCTTTTAGGTAGGAACACAATTAAACTGATAATGGTATTATATCCTTTCTATCATTTGAATGGCTTCAAAATTTCTAATGCTATCCTGTTTCATTCTTAATATTGCTGATTATGTCCTCTCTTTGTCTTTTAAAAATTTTGTCAGTCTTACTAGAGCTTCATCAGTTTTATTGATTTGATTTCAAAGAGACATCATTTGTTTTATTAATTTTCTCTATTTAATATTTCCAATTTCATTAATTATGCTCTTGTCTATATTATTTAATTCCTTCTGCTTGCTTGCTTCGGGTTTAGTTTGCTTTTCTCGTCCTAGACTTTTTACATTGGAAACTTAGGTTAATTGAGTTGCTACCTTTCTCATTTCTAATACAGTCATTCCTTGCTCAGTGATGGAGATATGTTCTGGGAAATGTGTTGTTAGGCAAGTTCCTTGCATGAATATCGTAGATTGCAGTTACACAAACCTAGATGGTATAGCCTGCTACAAACCTACATTATTTGATACAGTCTATTGTTCCTATGCTACAAATCCATATTGTTCTTGCACTGAATACTGTAGGTAATCATTACACTATGCTGAGTATTTGTGTATACAAATATCTCTAAACATAAAAAAGTACAGTAAAAGTATAATACAAAAAATCAAAAATGATATAGTAGTATGAGACACTTACCATGAACAAAGCTTGCAGGACGAGGCATTGCTCTGGGTAAGTCAGTGAGTGAATGATGAGTGAATGTAAGGCCAAGCATATTACTGTACACTTATTATAGACTTTATACACACTGTACACTTAGACTACACTAAATTTATAAAAGTTACTTTTCTTTCTTCAATAATAAGTTAACTTTAGCTCACTGTAACTTTTTTACTTCATAAGCTTAAAATTTGGTTAAATTTTTTACTCTTTTTTGATCATGCTTACCTTAAAACACAAACACATTGTACAGCTGTACAAAAATATTATCTCTTTATATCCCTATGCTGTAAGTTTTTCTATTAAAAAATATACTTTTTTGCTTTTAAACGTTTTTCTCAAAGGCTCAGACACAAACACACACATTAGCCCAGGCCTACACAGAATCAGGGTCATCAATATCACTATTTCCCACCTCCACCTCCTGTCCCACTGGAAGGTCTTCGGGGGCAGTAACACTCATAGAGATATCATCTCCTATAATAACGCTGGTTCTTTTCTGAAATACCTCTTGAAGGACCTGCCTGAGGTTGCTTCACAGTTCTTTTTTCATAAGTAGAAGGAATATGCTCTTAAATAATAACAAAAAGTATAGTATAGTAAATACATTAACCAATAACTTTACAGCAACATATTTATTATCAAGTATTATATAGTGTACATAACTACATGTGTTATACTTTTATACAGTTGGCATTGCAGTAGGTTACTAGCATCACTGCAAACACATGATACTACAACATTACAATAGCTAGAATGTCACTAGGAGATAGAAGTTTTTCAGTTTCATTATAATCTTATGGGACCACCATTTTATATGCAATTCATCATTGACTGAAACGATGTTATTCAGTCCATGATTGCATAAGCATTTTATGCTCTAAATTTCTCTCTCAGTACTACTATAGCTGTGCATCTCACATTTTTTTCACATGCTTTATTTTTATTTTGATCATGTTTTATTTATTCTTAAATTTTCTTTTTTAGATTTCCTCTAAGACCCATATGTTATTGAAAAGTGTGATATTTAGTGTTCAGGTATTTAGATATTTTCCTGTTATTTTTCCATTATTGATATTTAATTTGATTATATTATGATAAGAGAATTTAGTCTGTATAATTTCACTTCTTTTAAATTTGTTGATGCTTGTTTTATGACCCAGAATATAATATAGCAGGTAAATGTTCCATGGGTATTAAAAAAAAAAAGGTGAGTTGGGCTCGGTGGCTCAGCCTGTAATCCCAGCACTTTGGGAGGCCGAGATGAGTGGATTGCCTGAGCCTGCAGGTTTGAGACCAGCCCAGGCAACTTGGCAAGACCTCGTCTCTGCATAAATCAAAAATTAGCCAGGCGTGGTAGTGCGTGCCTGTAGTGCTAGCTACTTCGAAGGCTGAGATGGAAGGCTCACCGAAACCCAGTAGGTCGATGCTGGGGTGGCCATGGGCATGCCACTGCACTCCAGCCTGGGCGATGGAGTTAGACTCTGACTCCAAAGGAAAAAAAAAAAAAGTATATTCTTCTGTTGTAGAGTGGATTGTTATAAAGATGTCAATTAGATCCTTTTGGTTAAATGTATTATACAGATTTTCTATATCTTTGTTGATTTTCTGTCTACCAGTTCAATCTATTGTTGATAGTAGGTACTGACATACCCAACTAAAATTTTGGATTTGTTTTTTCATTCACATGTGGCTTTTCCATTTGTGCTTCATTCCTTTTTGCTTTTCATTATGAGGCTCTTTTGTTTGGTATGTACATATTTAGGATTATTGTGTCTTCCTGGTATACCAATCCTTTTGTCATTATGTAATATCTTTATTTGCCTCTTGTAGTTTTATTTGTTCTGAAGTCTACTTTATCTGATATTAATAGAGCTACTTCTGCTTGTTTTTGATGTTTGTATCATTTATCTTTTCCCATCATTTTACTTTCAACCCACTTATGTTGAATTTGAAATCAGTATCTTGTAAAGACTATATAATTAGGTTATACATTTTTTAGCTACTCTTCTAATCTGTCTTTTGATTAGCTTATTTACACCATTTACATTAAAGGTAATTACTGATATGTTATAGCTTAAGTATCACATTTTATTATTTGTTTTCTGTTTGTTTTCACTGGTTCTCTGTGTGTTCTTGTAGTTTACTTTAATATTTCTTGGGTTTCCATCTTGATTCATTTCTAGTGTTTTTGAATTGTAGCTTTATAATTTTTGCAGCAAATGTTCTGAGTATAACAGCATACATATGTGACATATGACATATAATATCCACTGGTATCAATATTTTATTACTCCTAGTAAAATGTGAAACCACACTTCCATTTAAATTTCTTTACCTTCTTCACACTTAAATATCATTGTCTTTGATTTTTAGAGGTTTAATTATGATGTGTCTTTGTGTGGATATTTTGGAGTTTATCTCACCTGGGATTCACTCAGCTTTGTAAATTCGTAGTTTTTTGTCTTTTGTCAAATTTGAGAATTTTTCAGTGATTATTTTTTATACTCTTTCAAACCCATTGTTTTTCTCCTGAATTTTTATACTCTTTCAAACCCACTGTTTTCCTCTATGAATCTAATGATAGGAATCTTGGATCTTTTGTCATTGCCTTTTAGGTCTGTAAGGTTCTGTTCATTTATTTCAGCTTATTTTTCTCTCTGTTTTTCAGATTATGTAATTTCTATTGATCTGCCCTCAAGTTCAATAATTCAATTCTGTCATCTCCACTTGAATACTGAATCCATCAAGCAATATGAATGATTTAAAAATATTATTGTACTTTTCAGTTTTGTAATTTCCATTTGGTTCTTTTATAACTTTTGGGTGTTTTTGCTGAGATTTAATTTTTTCATTTTATTCAAGAGAGTTTGTAATTTATTTTTGAAGTATTTTTATGAGGGCCATTTTAACATCTCTCTCTGATAATTCCAACATCTGATGAATCTTAATGTTGGTGTCAGTTGATTGTCTTTTCTCATTCAATTGTGGTTTTCTTGTTTCTTGATACTATGGGTGATTTTCAGTAGTATACTGTACATTTTGATATTATATTGGGAGACTATGGTTCCCATTTAAATACTTTATTTTGGCAGGCACCTTGTTTAGGCTTAGCATACAGGTCCTGGCCTACTGTTGTGGGCTATGGTTCCAATCACAGTTTAATCTTCAAGGCTTTCACAGTAATTTTCTCTGCTTGGTTTATCTGGTGCCACTAGGGCTCCTACGAGTCCCTGCTGGTTCTACTTGAAGAGATAAAAAGAGTTTTTCCAGGTTGGACTGGCCAGTTTTTCTTGGAAGGAGAGAGGAGTCAATCCAAGGCTTGTGTGGATAAAGAGGTATCCCAGATTGAGCTGCTTTTTTGTGGCAGAATCTCTCTTGCTGGCACTGTCTGGGTGCCCTGATATTTAGTATTTTAAAGTTACTCCAGTTGTATTTTAGTTTACTAATTGATTTACTTGTTCAGTAAAGAAATGCTTGTGGGGCACTTACTATAAACTAGTCTCTGGAATTCTTGTGATTCTCCAAGAGCTGTTGAAAGATAAGACTTAAGTACTATAGTGATGGTGGCAATATAAGACCTAAATTGACTTTAGCTCAGAAAAAAGGTCTTACTTTACTTTTCAGAGGTGTAGTTAGTTGAGGAATGTAACAAGAGAACAACTGGCTCAAGGTTATTACTCAATTATATTTTTGGATTTTTACTTTATACTGTCAATCTAAGTACTGATTTGCCTTTTAATGCATATTATTAAAGAAAAATCCTACTAAACTTCCAAGAATTTATTCAGCCTTTTCTGACTCCCCCTGGGTTGGATCTGTTGTCTTACAATGCATTTGGTACTATGCGAACATGGCCTCAGTCCTCCACCCTTCTCTGCATCCACAGCCTTTGTACTATTACTTTGGGGTTCTTTCCATCAAGAAGTGGAGCCTATATTCTTACCCCTTAAATCTGGCTTGGCCTTGTGACTTGCCTTGGCCAATAGGATGCGGTGAGAGTGACAGTGGGCCAGTTTCAAGCTTAGGCCTCAAGAAATCTTAAGTATGTTATTTTGCTTCTCTGGGTTGCTGGAGGATGAGCAAACACAGAGAACAGAGATAGGTGGTTTCTGCCAGGCTTTCACAGAGTGTACATCGCCCAACAGGGCTGCCAGTTGACTGCATGTCTATCTAATTTTCTAGACATAAGCTTTGGAGAGTCGGAACTGTTTATTTTAATATTCTTTACATTTGGGAAAGTGTTGGCTGCATAATAAGCAGTTAGCAAATGCTAATAGAAAGAACAAATAGGCAAATGATCAACATCAATGAGATCAAGACCAAAAGCAGGCAAAAATGAATAACAATTTATTGCCAGTATAAGATTAATTTCTTATTAGGCAAAAGTAATGCCAAAATGTGTGGTTAAACTGTGAGACTATTTAAAATAAAGAAAAGATTGCTCTTTTTTAACTAGATTGAATTGGCATCAGCTCTTCTTTGGGAAGACTTAATTAGTATTGGGTAGAGACCATCTCTTATTTCTCTAAAGAATGTATTACTTTCTTTAAATAATATCTGGAAAATAGAAGGAAAGAGAAAGTATCATTTAGTGTTAATTTAGTAAGAGGCTTTTGATGGGAAAATTTGTTTTGGCCTTGACATTATGCTTTCTGGTTTGTTTATTTTTAAAATGTGCAATAATTAGCGAATCTTAGCAATATCCTTGTGAATGACAACAGCTATTACCTAAGTTGCACAGCTAGGCAAGATATTTAAACACAAATAAGAACTTTCAGTAATACAAAGGGTACTTAGAAAGGAAGGCATTGATGCTCTTCAATAATATAAGAAAAGACTGAGAGTAGTGTCAGTTTTCTTAGAAAATTGTCAGTAGACACATTCATTCCACTATGTTTTTGTTATGACGGAACTTAATTTGCTACTGACTTTGTTTAAAGAACAATTCTGGGTCATTTCAGGAGCAGAGATTATAATTTGGTGGGTGACTGCAGAGGCCTTTTTATTGCAGTGAAAGAAAAAGGGTAATAGGGAGTCAGAACATACTAATGAAGGGTTTAGGAATAACCAAGAGATAGAAAAGCTGGAGAACAAATATTTTTTTCATTATATATCTTTTACATACACTCCATGAACTCCATATTTATTGTGTTCTCTGAAATGTAGTGCTACACATGTAATTAAGAATGGGTTCTACGTGTGCTGTCTACTTGCAAACATGTGGTTGCTACTATGGCAACAACAAAGGAATCAACAGAAGAGGCACTCTCTGATTAATGTAATTATACAGCAAGCTGTATAATACCCTTAAACACCATTTATTTCTGCATGAAGAAGACATTAAAATGGATATTATGTTCAGCAAGTTAACATCCTAAATTCTTTAGGATCATGTAATTTTTTGTGTCATGATTAAGATAATGTTTATCTTGTTCACTCAAGATCATAGCCTAGTAATAGCTATGATGTATTTCAGTTCAATTCAATTCCTAAGCATAATTGTTGAGTGCCAGAGATGGATCAGGAGCTATTTAGGCCTGCAAATGTTATAGCCATGTGTATGGTATGATTCATGCTCTTGAAGACCTTACAGTCTAGTAGATCTAGATTATTACCAAGAAAATATGATTTTCTAAAACCTGAAATGTTGCAGTTGACTGGAAAAATACTATTAATCCTTGTGAGTTGTCAGGGCATATTGTATCAGTCAGGGTCCCTGCTGGAAACAGATGGCACACTCAAATTGGGTAATCTGAGAAGAGTTTAATGAAGGCACAATTTACAAGATGTGGGCAGGCTACAGGGAAACCACAGGGTTAGTGAAGTATCCCATGAGATAGTCACAGCAAGATGCCATCATCACTGAAGGCACAAGAGGAGACAGCAGTAACTGAAACTTGGAGAAAAAGATGGATTGCTTGACAGAAATTGTGATTTTTACTTGAGTATGTGGCCAGTCACAGTGACCCCACAAAGAGTCTCAAAGAAATCAATATACTGACCTTTCTCTTCTGCTGCCCTCTTGTATTCTGCTTGTGTTCCTCCCACTGTCTGAACACAATAGGAAGCATGGGGGTGAGGAAACCCATTGATGTGATTCATATAGTTCATCTCTTAGGACACAAAGCGGGTAGAGAAGAGTGGAGAGTAGATCTTGGGAGGGATATGGAGCAGGGGTATTAGGGATATCAACATAGATATATACATACTCACTATGGGCACACATACGTAATATTCACCCATACATACACTCCAGATACACATGTCTGTATATATAAAGTTCTACATCTACCTGTTGTATGTATATCTTCTCTCTCTTTTTTTAACTGAGAATATCTCTGGTCATTTTCATATCATAGAAAATCCATGAAATCTGAGATCATTTCTGTCTTCAACACTATATAGCAGGGGCTGAGTTAATTTTTGGATGAAGATGAAATTCCAATAAATGCAGCCCAATGCATCTTTTTTTTCTCTCCAAGTGGAGTATGAACTCCATTATTTACAGGTTTGATGGTCATTAACAAACTATTCTAGACCATATTGCCTTGAAAGTATGATATTATGGGAAGAAATCTAAAATGTGAGCTTGGAGATAGTCATTCAACAAATAATTCCAAACACATACAGAGTTTCTCAGTTTGCTTTGTTAACTCAGGTAAAGGGAGTCACTAGAATAAGATTATAGGACATGTAGTGAAACAGAAATAGGAATATCTCTTCTCTGTTCCACCCTGCTTCAGACCTTGGTTCTGGCTCTGGTTGAGACTCTCTATGACTACAGCTTCTGCTGAGAATCCCTTTCTCCATGGTTCCAGCTCTCACTGGTTCATATGACACCACTTCTTCCTCTTTCCGTTTCAAATCTAAGACTGGAAATGGCTTCAAGCTATCACTCATCTCCAAATCATAATGGCCTCAGCCTTCCTTGTCGTTTACCTTAACCCTACCCACACATCTCTAAGTAGCCTTTTATTAAAATCCCCTCACTGAATCATATGAGTAGAATTTTCTGTTTCCTGCCAGGACCCTGACTGATACATAACCTCATCAAAAATTGCTAAAAACTGCTGTGCAGTTGAAAAATAGATATGAGTGACTATATTCCTGACATAGAAATGGAAACAACATGAAAGGAAATTTAGTATCTTTCTTGTCCATTGCCCTGGGTATTAGTAGCAAGAAAAATAGTTTTCCCTTCTCTGTAAAATTCATAATAGTAAAAAAGCATGGCTGACTCTTCATTTCTCCAATATCAAGGACTCCATATGCTATTCCTGGATACCCTTATACAGACTTAGAATGTGCACAATATTTGACTAATTAATTATTTATTATTTATTATTTAGTAACATAATAAACTAATACAAAAATGTTGGGGCACTTATTTCCAGGTGATATACCAATATTTCATAGAAGCCAAGGATAAAGCTACTCTTGGTGGAGTAATTCCTCTTAAAGGCAAATTGTTTCTTCTTGAGCATCAAGAATAGGTCCCATGTAATCTTTCCCTTTGATTAAATTTATTTTTTAACTCTACGGTGGTGATGTGTACATTATACTTTCATACTTTCACTCTTGTTTCCCTGGAGAAGAAATGCTCTAAAACATATTAATCTACATCAGATTCCCAGTGTTCATAAATTAGGTTGTCTTCAATGAAGCAGATTTTCTGTCTTAAGATTGACATCACTGTGAAACTAATCTGATAAGGAGCTGTTGGTCTCTACTGTGTCAGTGACATCACTATCAATTTCTCACTGTACTCTTGTCTTAGAAGAGAAGAAACTAAATTCCCAAATGGTGGTCATACAGCTAGTTAGTGGATAAGGAAGGGCAATAATTCAGGCTTCTTGACTACTAGCACAGCATCCTCATTCATACCTACAACTTGCACAGAACCCAGACTCAGAACCCTGAAAAGCCAATCATTTTAGTCTCTGATTCTATACCACTGCTTGTCTAAATTCTTCTAAGATGCTACTTGAAATATGAAATTCACATTTGTGTGAGGCTGTCTGCTGTATTGCTGAGTGGCTCCCCCTTAAATTGATCAAATCCATCTTCCCGAAGCTTTGACCCATTGATCCAAGTTCTGTCCCTTGGGGTTAAAAAGAACAAGTCAGATCAGGCTTCCATGGGACAACGCTTTAGATATCAAATGTGCCTCCCTTCATCCCACATTCTTCCTTAGGACTCCATAGCCAAATTCTTTAAACTGTTTCCCATGTGGTATGATTTTGGGTCTCTTGGCCTCCAGGCTGAGTATGACTTTCTCCCCAAGGTCAAAGCATGATCCCAGGCACTTATTAATGGCTGTGTGTCTTGATCATCCCACAGTCTTGGTTAGCTGTGTCTGTGGGTGGGCTGCTATTTCTGTTTTTTTGCTGGGGGAGGTGCTCTTTTGACAGTGAATGGCAGATATTTCATACTAGTACTTCACAATGCCAGAAGAAAAGGCAGTGGCACTGAATGGAAAACACGAATGCAGAAAGAATAGGAACAAATTTCTGATACAACCTTGTTTCCAGAATAGAGGGCAAAGTTGTCAGCAGAATAGTTTGTAGTTTTCTAGCTGTCACTAGTCTCATAAATTATAACACCAATTAGAATGACTGTAAATATGAAACTAATAATAATAATAACCTCAACATAGCTAATACCAGTGATGATGAAACCATAATAGCTAAAGATTCCTGAGCACCGTCCTATACTGAGTTAACAGGAAGAATATGATTAGTAAAGGACAACAAAGTATTCAATTTACATAAGGTTATTCTTTTCAGCTAATAGATTACTATATTACATTAATGATTTTTACATGTGTTTTTTAAGAGTTTGACTGATACTTATGTGTATTTTGCCTGTTTTTGAATTTTAAATAAATGAAATCATACTACATAATGCTTTTTACAATGTGCTTCATTCTCTCATTATTTTGTTTTGGAGATACTTCCATGTGGTTATTCTAACTCTAGCTAATTCATTTTCACTGTTCGTAGTATTCCATTGTATATATACACCATGGTGTATTTCACCATTTTATTATTGAAGAATATTTGGGTTATAGTAACTTTTTTTGTATATGAGAGCACATTTTCTGCTATAAACTAGTACATTCTTGTACATGTCTCCTGATGTGCATGTGTGAGTTTCTCTTGATTATTATCATTTTAATTTTTTTATTGTTTTATTTTTGTGCTGAATAATTTTAAACCCATGGAAAAATGGCAAGGACAAATTAATCCAGATTCATAATTGCTATTTTTGCTGAATCATTTGCAAGTAAATTGTAGACATTATGTCTCTTCACCCTCTCAATATTTGAGTATGTATCTCCCAAGAATAATACATTATTGTTCATAGTCACAATACAATAATTCAATTTGGGGCATTTATCTTTGATACAATAGTGTTATTTTATGCACCATGCTCATTCAAGTATCTTAAATCATCTTATTGATGCCATCTGTGACATTTTATTTTCCTGATCCAGGGTCAATTGTTGCATTTATGTGTCATATTTCTTCAGTCTCCTTTAATTTGTAACAATTTTAGAGTTTTTATTTTAATAATGCTGATTTTTTGAAGAGTAGAAGCCAATGATTTTGTATGTTATTCCTTAGTTTGAGTTTTCTGACTCTTTCCCTGTGATCAGATTCAAGCTAGTTCCTCTCTTTTTAAATTATCTCTTTCCAAATTTTTAAGTTTATATGTATAATATTTATAACAGAGGCCTCACCATGCCTTCTAGGGTTATAGAAAACCTAACATCTTCTATCAATGTCTAATTAAACAAAAGTGAGTAGTTTTAGGTTGGATTACATTCATTCTTGTTGACATACTAGTTTTGAACAATGAAAAAGAGCAAAATGACTTTTCAGATTTTGTTTATATATTTAAATTGGCATTTAACAATTGTGCATATTTATGGAGTGCAGTGCAACATTTTGATTCATGTATTCATTGTGTAATATCAAACCAGGATATTTACCATGCTCATACCCTTGATACCCTTCACTTCATACCCTTATCATTTCTTTGTGGTGAGAACATTCAAAATCCTCTCTTATAGCTTTATTTTATTATAGAGATATGGGGTACAAGTCAGGATTAGATTAATCAGTTGTCTATGTGAAGATGAAGTTTGGGCCTCCAATTGATCCTTATTTCCCCTGGCTATTTTTAAATATACAGTACAATATTGTTAACCGTAGTTATCCTACTGTGTGATAAAACACAAGAATTTATTTCTCCTGTCTAACTGTAACTTTGTACTTATTTATCAATCTATTCCTATCTCACCTCTCCCCTCCCCTTACCATCCTTCAGTAACCACTATTCTTCTCTCCACTTTTATGAGATCAACTTCTTTAGATTGTACACATAAAAGAGATCATGTGGTATTTGTCTTTTTGTGCCTGACTTATTTCACTTAACATAATGTCCTCCAGTTCATCCATGTTGCTGAGAATGGCAGAATTTTATTTTATTTTTTGCTGAAAAATATTTCATTGTGTATATATAAAACATTTCCCTTATATTCACTGATTAATGAATATTTAGATTATCTTGACTGTTGTGAGTATTGCTGCAAAAATCGTGGGAGTTCAGGTACGTAGACATACTGATTTCATTTTCCTTGGATGTATACCCAGTAGTGGGATTGCTAGATCATGCTGTAGTTTTAATTTTAATTTTTGGAGAAGTCTCCTTACTGTTTACCATAATATCTCTACTAATTTATATACACACCAACAATGTATAAGTGTTCTTCTGTGCCCACATGCATTCCAGAATTTGTGATTTTTGCCTTTTTGATAATAGTCATTCTAGTTGGGGTGAAGTAATATCTCACTATGGTTTTGATTTGCATTTCCATGATAATTAGTGATATTGACTGGGCATTTTGTCTATACCTGTTGGCCATTTGTGTGTCTTCTTTTGAGAAATATCTATTCAGATCTTTCACCCATTTTAGTCAAATTATTTGAGGTTTTTTTTTTTTGCTATTAGGTTTTTTGAGTTCCACATATTTTCTAGATATTAACTTCCTGTCAGACGCATAGTTTGCAAATATTTTCTCCCATTCTATATGTTTTCTCTTCACTTCACTGTGTTGATTGTTTACTTTGTCCAGCAAAAGCTTTTCAGTTTGATGTAATCCCATTTGTCTATTTCTGCTTTTGTTGCCTGTGCTTTTGAGGTCTTATCCAAAAAAATCCTTGTCCAGACCAATGTCATGAGGTGTTTCCCCTATTTTTTTCTAGTAGTTTTATAGTTCAGTCTTACATTCAAGTCTTTCATTCATTTTGAGTTTATTTGTGTATATGGTGTGAGATATGGGCCCAATTTTATTCTTCTGCATGTGGATATCCAGTTTTTTCAGCACAATTTATTAAAGAATCTAAACTTTTTCCACCGTGCGTTCTTGGTCCTTTGTCAAAAATTGGATGACTGTAAGTGCATGGATTTCTTTGTTCTTTATTCTACTTGGTTTATGTGTCTATTTATATGGCAGTGCCATGCTATTTTGGCAATTATAGCTTTTTACTATATTTTGAAGTCAAGTGGTGTGAGCTAGTTTTGTTCTTTTTGCTCATAATTGCTTTTACTCTTCAAAGTCTTTTTTGGTCCCACATAAATTTTTCATTTTTTTCTATTTCTGTGAAGAATGACATTGATATTTCCACAGGAAAGACATTGAATCTGCAAATCTCTTTAGGTAATACAAACATTTTAACAATGTTAATTTTTCAAATCTGTTAACATAGGATATCTTTCTATTTATTTGTGTCCTCTTCAGTTTCTTTCATCAATGTTTTATCATTTTTATCATAGAGATATTTCACCACTCTTGTTAAATTTATTCCTAGGTATCTTATGTTTTTGTAGCTATTGAAAATGGGATTGCTTTCTTTATTGATTTTTCATATTTTTACTATTGGTGTATAGAAACACTACTGTATGTTGATTTTGTATCCTGCAACTTTACTGAATTTGTTTGTCAGTTCTAAGAGGTTTGGTGGAGTCTTTAGGTTTTTCTATGTATATCATCATGTCATCTGCAGATGGATGAACTTTATTTCTTTCTCTTGCCTAATTGCCCTAGCTAGGACTTCTAATAATATGTTGAATAAAATATGAAAATGGGCATTCTTTTTTTTGTTCCATACCTTAAGGGAAAAGATTTCAACTTTTCCTAGTTAAATATGATGTTAGCTATTGGTTTGTCATATATGGACTTTATTTTGTTGTAGTACATTCTTTCTATATCTACTTTGTTGAGAGTTTTTTTTTAAATGAAAGGATGCTAAATTTTGTCAAATGTCTTTTGTATATCTATTGAAATGACCATATATTTATTTTCTTGAATCTGTTAATGTGATATACCATTGTATTGATTTGTGTATGTTCAACTATACTTGCATCCCTGGGATGAATTCCACTTGATCATGGTGAATGATTTTTGAATGTGTCATTGAATTCAGTATGTTAGTATTTGATAGATAATTTTTGCATCAATGTTCATTATAGATATCGGCATGTAGTTTTCTTTTTTGTTGTGTCTTCATATGGTTTTGGTATCAGGATAATATTGACCATGTAGAATGAGTTAGGAAAAAATATCTTCTCTCAAATTTTGGGGAATAGTTTCAGAAGAATTTGTGCTAGTTCTCCTTTGTACGTGTGGTAGAATTCAGCAGTAAAGTTATCTGGTTCTGGATTTTTCTTTGGTGGGAGAAGTTTTAATACTGATTTAATCTTGTTACCTATTATTTGTCTGTTCATTTTGTTTCATAACTTCTTTCTTCATGATTTAATTTTGATAGACTGTATATGTCCAGGAATTTATGTATCTTTTTCTTGGATTTCCAATTTGGTGGCATATAATTGTTCATTATAATCACTTATGATCCTTTGTATTTCTGTGGTATCAGTTGTAATATCTCTTTTTTAATCTCTAATTTTATTTATTTCATTTTCTCTATTTTTTCTTACCAATTCTAGCGAAAAATTGGTCAATTTTGTTTATCTTTTCAGAAAATTGGCTTTTTGTTTTTATAGACTTTTTATTTTTTGTTTTATTTATTTATTTTTTGAGTTGGAATCTCACTGTATCGCCCAGGCTGGAGTGCAGTGGCATGCTTATGGCCACCGCAGCTGCAACCTGCTGGGCTGAGGCGATCCTTCTGCCTCAGCCCTCCAAGTAGCTGGAACTACAGATGCCACCATGTCTGGCTATTTTTTTTTGTATTTTTAAAAAGTCTATCTCATTTATTTCAGCTCTGATATTTATTCTTTCCTTCTACTAGTGTTGGGTTTAGTACTTCTTGTTTCTGGAGGTGGAATTCTAGGTTATATATTTGGAATTTTCTTATTTTTTGATGTATGTGTTTATTACTATAAACTTCCCCCTTCAAACTGCTTTTGCTATATCCCACAAGTTTTGTTATATGTGTTTCTATTTTCATTTGTATCAAGAAATTTAAAAATTTTCCTCTTAATTTCATTGACCTATTAGTTGTTCAGGAAAATGTTTAATTTCCAAGTATTTGTTATTGTTTTCGATAGAGTTTTATAACATTGCGGTTAGAAAAGATACTTGATATCATTTTGAACTTAATTTTGTTAGGACTTGCTTTATAGCTTAACGTATGATCTACTCTGAAGAATTTTCCATGTACAGTTGAGAATTTGTATTCTGCAGCTGTTGGATGGAAAGTTCTGTAAATGTTTGCTAGGTCCATTTGGTCTAGAGTACAGTTTAAATCCAATGTTCCTTTGTTGATTTTATCTGTGGATGATCTGTTCATTGTTGAAAGTGGGTGTTGAAATCCCCTGTTATTATTGTTTTGGCGTCTATGTTTTTTTTTTTTTTGTTTTTTGTTTTTTTTTTTGAGTTGGAGTCTCACTCTGTCGCCCAGACTGGAGTGCAGTGGCCGCTCCCGGCCACCGCAGCCTTGACCTGCTGGGCTCCGGCGATGCTTCCGCCTCAGCCTTCCAAGTAGCCGGAACTACAGGTGCGCGCTACCACGCCTGGCTGATTTTTTGATTTATTGTAGAGATGAGGTCTCGCTTGCCCAGGCGGGTCTCGAACCCGCGGGCTCAGGCAATCCACTCACCTCAGCCTCCCAAAGGCGCAGGATTACAGGCTGAGCCACCGAG
>CAUYQG010077853.1:0-14637 GCA_963574415.1 Tarsius wallacei | reverse complement strand
CATTTGTCCAAACCCACAGAGCACACAGCCACAAGTGGGACCCTCTTGTGCACTATGGACTCTGGGTGAGGACGCTGTGTCCGTAGAGGCTCATCGGTTGTGACAAACACACCTCTGCAGGGGAGGCCGAGAGTGGAGGCCATGTGGGAAGGAGGCCTGTGTGGGGGAGGCCGTGTGCAGGGACGGGAGCATGGGGACTCAGCCTTTGGCGCAATTCTGCTGTGATTCTCAAGCAGCTCTGAAGTCTATTTTTTAAAAACAGCCAAGAACGCAGGGTCCACTGGGCATCCAGATCATTCCGTGGGAAGAGCCATTTTCCACCGAGTGGTGCTGGGACTGCACGTCACACACAAAGAGGAAACCTGGTCCCAACCTCACGCCACACACAACATGGACCAAGACCTGGAGCCTGGGCTGTCACTCAGGGAGAACCTCCATGACCTTGGCGTTGGCAATGGATTCGAGATCTGATGGCAAAAACACAGGCCGCAAAAGACATCCCAAACACCACCAAGAAAGCGAAACGCCAGTCCCAAGGATGGAGAAAAGGAGAGGGGATCTAAGAGTCACGTGTCAGGTAGGAAACCTGTATCCCGAGTGTGCCAAGAATACCCACAGCTCAATACTAAAAGGCCAGATAGCCTCACATACATGTGGACAGAGGATCTAAACATTTTTTTTTTTTTTGAGTTGGAGTCTCACTCTGTCACCCAGACTGGAGTGCAGTGGCTGCTCCCGGCCACCGCAGCCTCGACCTGCTGGGCTCCGGCGATCCTTCTGCCTCAACCTTCCGAGTAGCCGGAATTACAGGCATGCACTACCACGCCCGGCTGATTTTTTTAATTTATTGTAGAGATGAGGTCTCGCCAAGTTGCCCAGGTGGGTCTCGAACCCGCGGGCTCAGGCAATCCACTCACCTCAGCCTCCCAAAGGCGCGGGATTATAGGCTGAGCTACCGAGCCCAGCTTAGAATTCTTTTATAGACAAGGCGTAGCCAGCATCCACCACCGAAACACACACACACACACACACACACACACAAGGGAGCCACGCTCGTGAGTTTGAAGTTCCAGTAGCCACATATAAAATTTAATTTTAATAATATATTCCAGCTAATCTGATATATTCAAAATGTTATCATTTCAACATATAATTATTATAAAAAATTTACAATAGTGTGTGCACATATACAAATTATATATAAGTGCTAACTTTTGAAAAGCACAATAAATTTTATACTAAGAGGAAAGGTCAGCAAAGCTGTGGGCCAAATCCTGCCTGCTACCTGGTTTTGCAAATAAAAAGTTTGCTGGAATACAGTCACTACCATTTATTACTTATTGTCAGTGGCTATTTTGTGTTGCTGTGACAGAGTCGTCTGGCATGCAAAGCCTAAAATACTTACATCTGGCCCATTATAGGAAAAAGTTTGCCAACCCCTGACTTGAAACGCATCTCAATTTGGACTAACCACATTTCAAGTGTTCAATAGTTTTATGTGACTAGTGGTTACATTGAATATCTCTTATGCAAAAATTTGCGATAGTACTTTCCTCTCTCTTGACATATAGCCCTGTGTTCTGTTTTCTTTCTTCTCTTTTTGTTTTTCTCCCTTGTTTTGGTGGAGGGTATTCATTGGCGTTTTTCTGAGAATAGGTATGTTGGAAAAAAAATTTGTATAGATCTCTCTGTGTTTATTGTACCCCCCGAATAAATAAATATACTGAATAGACATAAAATTCCTGATTGGAAAGCACTTGTTGAGAGTTTAAAAGTGAGCTCCATTGTCTTATAGCACTGAGGGTTGCTGTTGAGGACTTGAAAATTCTATTTTCTGATCACTTGTGTGAGATTATGAGTGTGTGTGTGTGTGTGTGTGTGTGTGTGTTTCTCTCAGAGTTTCTATACGAATCTTCCTTTGTTCAGAGTACGTAGAATTTTCATGTTTAACTTGATTTTCTGTTTCTAAATGTTTACTCGAGTTTCTTCTTTTATTGTCATGACCTTAAACTATATCTGGTGTTTCTTCATCACTGCTATCATAAGTATCTGCTTGAACTATGGTATGGATTTTTTGGGTTTCCTTTCTGCTTTCTCCTTCTTTCATCTTTATTTATTTTATTTTTTATTTTATATATTATATTACCTCTTCTTGAGTTTTCTTTTGTTTTTTTTTTTCACTGCAAGCTAAGGGACAAATACTCTATAGTTTAAGTCGGTTTCCATGCACCTGCCTCCTCTGGAAATTAAAATAAAATTATAGTTGTTGTCGCCTATTTAATTTTAATGTGTGCTGTAAAGACATTTTTTATGTAATTCTTGTGGAACTTGGGGGTAGAACATATGTGTTTAATCTGCCAACTTAATAAAGTAATTTTATGACACTTTCTAAACCCTTGTTTTCTCATTTTTAAAGTGGGTATGATAACGTTCACCTTACACAGCTGTTATGAAGATTAGAAACAATGTTTGCATGGAACAATATCTGTCACCTGGACACGCCATAAAAATAAAGCAAACGTTTATGTCACACTTCTTAATGACAAGACAGAATAGAAACATAATCAGATTATGTCAAAAGAGAGAGAAGCATTATAGATGGTTACACTTAACTTTCTCTTTTAAAATTAAACTGCAGGCCCATGTATAGTCGTGTGCTTTTCTCATTTCAATCTTTCAAAAGATTGCTTATTGCACCAAGCTACTCATGGTTTACACTATGACATATAGGTAAAACTCAGGCCAACTTATGGGAAAAAAAAGTTCAGAAAATTTGAAATAACTATGGGTTATTTAAATTAGCCTTTTAATCACCTCGCTGCATGGTATGTCAAAGTTCACCTCTTGTCAACATGTTCAATATCAAATATTTTCACTCATTTATAATTATGTATTTCCTCTGGTACCAGAACTGGGACAGGGTCAAGGATACAAGACTATGCCCGTTGGGGATATTCTCAGTCTAGAACAAACGGAGATCCAAAAAAGAGGACACGTAGTGTGATTAAAACGTGGGCTGTAAAGATGGAGAAACCATCTGTCTTTTGGAAAGACCGACAGGAAGTGCTGAGCAGACCTACAGAGATGAAATTGCGGCTGCGGTAAAGAGGGCATACACGCAATAAACGCACGGATGCCAAGCAGTTAGATTCAAGATACATTTCACTTACCATCCAAGCCTGCCATGGATTGTTCTCCTTTGCTGACAGAAGACAGCCCACTGCAGTTTGCTCCCCGGCCTCGGTTCCCACATCTTCTACTGAGAAAAATCTAAGTAGTACTGCATTGATTCGTCTGTTCTGAATCTGGTCAAATCCCTTCTTCAAATGTTATTGCAGCCCTGCTCATTTAGACCAGCTCCATTTCAGCAGGTATTTTACTATGTCTTTCCTCACAGGCCTCTGTTTACTACAGACCATCAGGTTAATTTTCCAAACACAATGTTACATGTATTTCCTAAATAAACTCCCAAGAGACAGCTCACTGACTATCAGGAAAAGGTGAAACTCAATCTCACAGTTTCTCTGCATTTTCGTAATGAAGGTCTTGTTTCAACATTTTAAGCAAATAAACAAAACTTCGTAGATCTCAAATGTGAATGAATGCCTTTCAGAGTAGACTAATACTCATTTTAATACAGTAGTTAAGAATAAGGCTCTGAGCCGTGTTCGGTGGCTCAGCCTGTAATCCCTCGCTTTGGGAGGCTGAGGTAAGTGGATTGCCTGAGCCCGTGGGTTCGAGACCCACCTGGGCAACTTGGCGAGACCTCACCCCTACAATAAATAAAAAAAAAATCAGCTGGGCGTGGTAGCGTGCACCTGTAATTCCAGCTACTCGGAAGGCTGAGGGGGAAGGATCGCCGGAGCCCAGCAGGTCGAGGTGGCCGGGAGCGGCCACTGCACTCTAGTCTGGGGGACAGAGTGAGACTCCAGCTCAAAAAAAAAAAAAAAAAAGAGTAAGGCTCTGGAAATGTATAGCCTGGGTTCAGATTCCACTCCGCCTTTTATTAGGTATATGTCCCTGGCAAGCTGTTCAACTTCCTGTACCTTGGTGTCTTAGATTATCTTCTGTCGCTATAGCAGACTACCACAGAGTGGGTCATTGATAAAGTAAGTGTATTTAGCTGATGGTTCTGGAGCCGGTATGTTCAAGAGCGTGGCACCAGCATCTCAAGGACCCAGTGGAAGTCATTATGTGACAAGAGCTTGCACTAGAGAGGGAAGGACGAGGGCAAGCAAGAAAACAAAGAAACATCTCATCCTTTTTGTCAGGAATCCTCTCCTCTGATAACTAACCATTCCTGTGATAATGATGACATGAATTCATTCATGAGGGCAGAGTCCTCATTACCTAATCACTCTTTATTTTTATTTTCTGGTTGGAGTCTCACTCCAGTGGTGATCCTTCTGCTTCAGCCTTCCAAGTAGCTAGAACTACATGTGTGTGCTAACATGCCCGGCTAATTTTTTTTTATTTATTGAAGAGACGAGGTCTTGTCAAGTTGCCTGGGCTGGTCTCGAACACACGGACTCAGGTAATCCACTCGTCTTGGCCTCCCAAAGTGCTGAGGTTTCAGGCTGAGTCACTGAGACCAGCCACCCTAATCACTTCTTAAAGCCTTTGCAACGCTGTTACTGACAATTAAATTTCAACGTGTGTCTTGGAGGGGACACTGAATAGTAGAATTAGACCTACTAATTTCTAAAGCAAGGTAATTACAACAGAACCTAGTTTATAAAGTTGTTTTAAGAATTTCGGTGATATACACACATTTTTAAGTGCTTAATAAATGTTAAATATTATTATTAGTTGAGAAAACATCAGTATGCATTTTGTTTTATTCATCACAAATGCATCCGCATATATTTAAAACAAGGTAATAATAGTTAATGTTATTTGCCACAAATTAACTAGAAAAAATAACAAGAGAATGAAATCAAATCAGAGGCATTCAACATTTTGAGATCGTTTTCAGAAATAACAGCAAGAAATAATTCAGGAATTAGCATATCAGTTAAAAAGTCAAAAACAAACAAATGATTACAGAAAAAAATTCTAAGAAGTAGCACAAAGAAAAAAGATTTGAATAATTTTCTCGTCACTTGGTTAAGAACCATGGGTCTAGCAAGTTTACATTCAATACTTTTAATTTTCGAATTATATTACTTATAAAGTCAGCATTAAAAGAAAAATTTAGCATCCTGAAATTTGTTTAAAAATCTGATAAAAGCTTTTCGCTATCTCCCCATCATTAAAATGCATAAAAAGAAGTATATGCAAAATTATTTATTAGTAATTCTGGGACTTTTATTTAAAAGTTAATAGGAAAGTAGAACTTGAGACAATGTTGAAGCTCAGTAAAGTGCATTAAATGCTATACATAATTATTTGTCACGTTTAAGAGGGTGTCTGCAGCCATTTTGCCATATCATCCTCATGAATAAAAGGAAAAAAAGATCCCCACAGCCATTTGAAGAGCAAAACCAAAACTCAAACTGCACATGTAATGAAATGAGGTGTTACTCATAATATTCAAGGAAGATCTAAAAACGTACTGAAGATTAACAGAGTGGAGGGACACATGAAATGACACCTACAGCAGAAGAGCTCAGAAAAATGCAGAAAGCGAGCACAATTCTCCAGAGCAGGCAGCTCGTCTTGAAGGGTCAAATAAAAGTTCTTGTTTAGTACAGTGCCAATAGGGTGTTTGCTCCAAAAGTACAACCATTTGATGAGAAGACACACCTGAACTAGAAAGCACAGAGAAGCCAGTTTAGCAGAAAGCAGTCTGCCTGTGAAACAAGACATAAAAGAGAAATTTTCATTTTGAGTGAGCATATAATTGTTGTTCTCCATCGACTGAAAAACCAAATCAACATGAACCTGACAAATGTATATCCATAGAACATTATTGTGATCTAGAAAGAAGTCCTTCTGGCTTTGATTACTTTTCTAGTCCCTTCCTAAGAATGTGTTGCACACAACTGATCAAAGAAAAAATATGCATATTTATTTAAAAGATAAAGAATGTTAAAATAGGTAACAACACAACATACAATATACTGCTAGAAATACTAGAAGTAAACAGATGATTAAGGACAATACAATAAATAGCAGAGAAGAAACACACAGCAGAAAAAAAGATATCAACATGAATTTCAAGTAGATAAAAGTAGTGAACACATAAATTCAAAAAAATTAACAAGAAGATGAGATAAAATCAGAGGCACCTAACATTTTGAGATACCTTGCAAAACTAATAGCAAGAAAAAATTAGGAATTAGCATATCAATTAAAAAGTCAAAAAGAAACATAAAACACTACAGAAACAAATTTTAAGAAGTAGCATAAAGAAAAAAGTCATCACTTCTGAAATCAGGGAAATGGAGAATACAATGTAAATCTTTAAAAATTATGGAGAAATAAACAATAAATTAAAAGAAATTGGGAACAAATATTTATTAGGAAAACAAAGGTGATGCATTATTTGCATAATTACTGTTATTTGGGAATAAAATAATCAAATTTGGAAAAAAATATATATATATACACATATATATACACATATATAACTCAAGAAAATGTTCCAAAGTTTAAAGAAGACTTAAACCTATAGATTAAAAGAAAACACCATTCTTCCAAAGAAGTAACGCATTTGCAAAAATGATAATAACTGAAAAATAAATAATTTGAACAGCTAACTGTTGAACGGAATGGAAGCTGCAGCTCCCAGAACCTCCGAAAGTGACAGAATAATGCATTTGAAAGGCAATTAACTTAAATGAAGCCATTAGGGAGGGTCTTAATCCAATCTAACCTGTGTTCTTATAACAAAAGCTAACCAGACACACAAGGCAGAAAGCAGGGCTGTGCGTGCACAGAGGCAAGACATGCAGAGAGGTTGCAAGAGGACAGCCATCAGCAAGTCACATAGAGAGCCCTCGGAACAAACTTTGCCAGCCCCTTAACTGCAGACTTCTAACCTCCAGAACTGTGAGAAAACAAATTTATATTGTTTAAGACACTCAGTCTATGTGTTTTTTTTTTTTTTAAATATGGCATCCCTGGTAAACAAATGTAGGAGAATATAAGGAAAATAAAATTCAACCTATAGGTCAAATTAAAACAAAAAACTTGAGGCAGTTCTCAGACATTTAAAGTAAAATTGAAATTTAAAGAATATTGATGCAATGCCTCCCAAATCCTGTGAAAAAGAATGGTTCAAGAATTTCTCAGCCAATAAAACGGACGCAACTCAAGGGCTACACATGACTATTTATGAATATGTGAAAACTCATATAGTATATTATGCATGAACTCTTTATTTAAAAAAACCCTATAGAGCGTAATTTAATTAACAAAAACACCAGGTTTCTAATTAACAGCAAAATCTCACTGCAAGCAATGAATTGATTGAAATTTATTACTAAGTCTGAAAATGTGTGTGTGACTTATAGTTGTAAAACAGAATGCATCTATTAAAAACCACATTAATGTAGAAATAATATGCTAATGATAGGTGGGAGAGGAAAGAAGTGGGAATACTGGGAGTATTGTAAGCTACAAGGCCTTCTCAAGTTTCATAGCAGTGACGTCAAAATATAATTGATAAAATAAGAAAGAAAAGTTTTAAAATAGTAAGATAAAAATTTAAGGACAAAAAAATAAAATAAAATAATCAACTAAAATTCATGGTAAAGATGAGAAAGGGAGAAAAAGGAGGCATAGAAAATTGTAAAGTGAGCCAGACATGGTGGCTCATGCCTATAATCCCAGCAATTTGGGAGGCCAAGGTGAGAGGATTGCCTGAGCCCACGGGTTCTAGAACAGCCTGGACAACTCGGCGAGACCTCATCTCTACATTCAACCAAAAAATTAGCCGGACTTGGTGACATGTGCCTGTAGTTCCGGCTACTTGGAAGGCTAAGGCAGAAGGATCGCCTTAGCCCAGCAGGTCGAGGCTGTGATGGCCGGGACCCCAGCCTGGGTGACAGAGTGAGACTCCTACTCAAAAAAAAAAAAAAAAAAAAAGTAAAGTGTATTGATATATTCCTTACTCAGATAAGAAAATCAATGGTTACAGTCCAAAGGACAAGAGGATCCGGTATATTATAGACAGGGTGAAAACTGTAATGGTTAGAACAGCTTAAACTAAGATCTTAATTTATGAAATAATGCACCAACATAAAAAAGAAAACATAGAGCATTTCATAAAAAATAAGATGCAAAAGTAATGGTAAAATAAGAAAGCTCGACATGAACACAAAATCTTAAAAACAAAGGTCATAGACTTTTCTTGTAAAGGGCCAGATAGTAAATATTTTAGAGGTGGAAGGGCATATGATCTCAGTTGTAACTATTCATGTGTTCTGTCTTAGTATTAAGAAAGCCATAGACAATACATAAATAAATGGGTGTGACCATATTTGATCTGCAAGACCTGATTTTCTTATCCTTGATTTAATAGAATGACTGACTAACAAAATGAAATGCAGGTATACATTGTGCATAAGAAAAGTTAGTAAATGAGATATTTTTGCTTGTTTGCTTTGCAGGATTTTCTGGCTTATTACTTGGTTTTGGTTTGTTTTGTTTCATTTTTTATAAATGTGGATGATAAAGAAAGAAAGAGCAAAAGCATACTATATGCAAAATAGAGCAAACATATTAGTAAAACATTTGACTTTAAGGTAAAATAAAGAAAACTTTAAAGAATAAAAAGTGTTCAATTTATAATGACTATCTAATGGTTATTAATATCTTTCTATGAAATACCGTATCATCCAAATTGATTAACTAAAATCAGAGAAGTAAAAAAGAACACAGAGCACCAATAGAATTAGAAAACATTCTCTCTCTAGCACATGACAGATCATGTCAGAAAAAATGTATACGTAAATATACAGATAACATAAATAAAAAAATACTGCCAATAAATGGGAAGTTTCTGATATTTCATAAGTACAAGCTAACAAATGGTCCTGAAACAGTTTCTCGGGTACTGGCAGAAGACACTGTTTTTTCTGTCTCAGAGACATTGACAGTAGTTTCTCTTGATTATCACAAAGGTCAATAAAATATATTATAAGTATGAAAAGATCTACAGTAAATACAAGTTAAATTGTGAAATACAAAAATCTTGAAAGCAGCAATAGTGAATTATATACTGTCTACAAGACTTAGAACCATACAAAAAATTTAGATTCAAAGAAACAAATAAGTTTTGTTTTAAAAAAAAGAATGTGTACTATAAGAACATCAATCATAACAGAAGGAAAATGGCTGTATTAATATGAAATAAAATGGACTTTTAATCAAAGAAGTATTACTATAGATAGAGAGGAAACTTTCCTGAAAAGGTCAGTACATAAGGAAGATACACCAAGATAGTAAATACGCCTTGCATCAGACTCAAACTACTTTGGTTATAACTAGGAAAGCAACAATAGAATTAACAACTTACTTCTCATCTGTAGCAATGTATGGTGCAAAGCAGTGGAAGGACACATGCAGAATACTGGTATATAGGGTGCGCATCATCAATCAAAAATTTTACTTTCAGCAAAACTAGTCTTTAATAATTAAAGTGCAGCAACTGGTATAAATAATTGCTATTAGACCTAACTTGTAAGTAATAAATAAAGTTTAAGTTTTCAACCTAAATGAAAACAGCACCACATAGTAGCTTAAGTATGAAAAAAAAAGCACCATAAATGATAAATATTTGTAGGTGTGAAAGGTTGCATAACTATATTTTTCTCATTTCCTCTACAACAAAATTCATAAAATGCTTAGGAATAAATTTAACCAAGTAAAAGAAAGCTCTCTACAATGAAAACTATAAAATACTGATGAAAGAAAATGAAAAGAACACTAAAGAATGGATATCCCATCCGCATGCTGCAGAAGAATTAATACTGTCAAAATATCTATGCTACACAAAATGATTTAAGGTGTAAATGTGATACCTATTGCATACAGGCTAACCAAAAGTTGGAAATATCAATAACATTCTTCATAGGATAAAAAATCTTTAAATTTTAATGGAATAATCAAACAAATTAATAGCCAAAGCAATCCTGAGTGAAATTTTTAAAAATTTTAAAAATTAAAAAATTAAAAAAAAAAAAAGCTGGAGGCATCACAGTACCAGACATCAAAATATACTACAAATCCTTAGTAACCAAAACAGCAAAGACCTGGGAGAAAAACAGATACATAGATCAAAGGAACAGAACAGACAACACAAAAATAAATTCACACATTTACGGCCAACTTACTTTCAACAAAATCACCATGAACATACATTGGGGAGATGACAGTCTCTTCAATAAATAGTGCTGGGAAACTGGGCATCTATATGCAGAAGAATGAAACTGGATCTCTCTCTTTCATTGTATACAAACAACAAATAAAAATGTATTTTAGACCTGAAATTATGAAACTAATAAAGAAAAACATTGGGGGAAAACTATAGGACATTGGCATTGGCAAAGACTATTTTTAAGACTTCAAAAGCACCATAATGCTATAAGAAAGGGATTGACAGCAGACAGAAACTGCTGGGAGTGAGGGGAGCACATGGGTACCTGATCTCACACCATGTAAAGTGGACCAAAGCGAGGTCCAAACTTTACCTATACGATGACCACTTGTATACCTAATCCTGAATTGTACCCCACGTCTTTAAAATTAAAAAATAAATAAACAAAAGCACCGTCAACAAAAGCAAAACATACACAAATGGCTAGTGATGATCCTGATCATTCATAATGTGAGTATGGTTTCCATAAATCTGTTGACCATTTGTAGTTCTTCTTTTGAGAAATGGCTATTCAGATAATTTGCCCACTAGATTTGTTTTATGCCATTGAGTTGACTGAGCTTCTTGCACATTCTGGTTTGAAATCCTTGTTGAATCAATATCTTGCAAACATTTCTCCCATTCCTTAGATTGTCTCTTCACTCTGTTGATTGTTATCTTTGCTGTGCAGATGCTTTTGAGCTTGATGTAATCCCACTGTCTATTTTTACTTTTGTTGCCTATGCTTTTAAGGTTTTATCCAAGAAAAACTTTACTCAGACCAATGTCTTGTAGTGTTTCCTCAATATTTTCTTCTAGTAGTTTCATAATTTAAGATTTTACATTTCAATCTTAAATCCATACTGATTTGATTTTTGTATATGGTGAGAGACAGGAGTCTAGTTTCATCCTTCTGCATATTCAGTTTTCCCAGCACTATTTGTTGAAAAGACTGTCCTCTCCCCAATGTGTGATGATTTTCTTGAAAATAAGTTGGTTATAAATGTGTGAATTTATTTCTGTGTTTTCTATTCTGTTCATTTGGTCTATGTGTCTGTTTTTCTGTCAGTGCCATGCTATTTTGATTACTCTAGCTTTGTAGTTTATTTTGAAGTCTGATAGTGTGATGCTTCCAGCTTTGTTCTTTTTGCTCAGGATTTCTCTGGTTATTTGAGGGTTTTTATGGTTCTAAACAAATTTTAGGTATTTTTCTATTTCTGAAAAATATGTTATTGGTATTTTCATAGGGTTTGCATTAAATTTTTAGATCACTCTGGATAGTATTCACATTTTTAAAATATTAATTTTTCCAATTCATGAGCATGGAATATTTTTTCATTCTTTCATATCCTCTTCTATTTATTTCATTAGTGTTATATAGTTTTCATTGCAGAGATCTTTCACATCTTTTGTTAAATTTATTCCTAGATACTTTTTGTAGCTACTGTAAGTTATATATTTTCTTTTTTTCAGAATGTTCTCTGTCAAGATATAGAAACACGACTGATTTTTGTATGTTGATTTCGTATCCTGCAATTTATTGAATTCATTTATCAGTTCAAAATCTTTGTTGTTGTTGTTGTTGTTGTTGCAGTTTGACTATTGAGAATTTTCTCAATAAATATCGAAATCATGTCATCTGCCAACAAGGATAATTTGACTTTCTCCTTTCCTATTTGAGCGCCCTTTATATTTTTCCCTTGCCTATTTCTTCTGGCTAAAACTTCCAGGACTATGTTGAATACAAATGGTGAATCTTGGCATCTTTGTTTTATTCCCGATCTTGAAAAAATCCTCTGAATTGTTCTCTGTTTAGAATTTTGGTAGCTGTGTGTTTGCAATAGATGGCCTTTACTGTTTTGAGCTATGTTCTTTATAAACCCAATCTGTTGAGAGTTTTTATCATAAGGGATGTTAAATTTTATTGAGTGCTTTATCTAATGAATTGATTATATGGTTTTTGTTATTGATTCTGTAAATGTGATGCATCATGTTTAATGATTTTCATATTTGAACCATTCTTGCGTTCCTGAGATGAATCACACTTGATCATGATGAATAATCTTTTTAATGTCTTATTGAATTCCGTTTGCTAGTATTTTGTTAAGGATTTTTGCATCTATGTTTATCAGAAATATTGGTCTGTGCTTTTCTTTTTTGTTGTGTCCTTGTCTGGTTTTGGTATCAGAGTAATGCTGGCCTCACATAATTAGTTTGGAAGTATTCCCTCTTTGTCAATTTTTTGTAATGTTTTGAGTAGAATTCGTATTAGTTCTTCTTTAAACATTAGGTAGAATTCAGCAGTGAAGCTGTGACCTAACATACAGTCTATCCTGAAGAATGCTTTGTGTGGTATTTAGAAAAACGTGGATTCTCCAGCAATTAGATCTGTAAATTTCTGTTAGGTCCATTAAAGTTAAGTTTAACTTTGATGTTTATTTGTTATTTTTTTTCTCTGGATAATCTATCTATTACTGTATTTGAGGTGTTGGAGACCCCTATATTATTGCATTGCAGTCATTTTCTTCTTTTAGTATGCCAATATCTGTTTGATTTATTTGGGTGCTTCAGTGTTGGGTGCATGTATAGTTACAGTTGTTATATCCTCTTGCTGTATTAGCGCCTTTATCATTGTATAATGAACTTCTTTATCTTATTTTTAACTGTTCTTGACTTAAAGCCTAATTTCATTCATGTACATATAAATACTCTTGCTCTTTTTAGTATTTGCAAGGAATACTTGTTTCCATTCCTTCATCTTCAGTCTTCATACTGTGTATGTCTTTATAGGTGAAGTAAGTTATTTCTAGACAGCATATAGTTGGGTATTATTTTTATCTATTTCATTTAGCTACTGTATATTTTCAGTTAAATAATTTTATTCATCTGAATTTACTATTATTATTATAAGTAAATATTCTCTTATTTTTATTACTTATTTTCTGGTTGTTTTGTAGAGCCTTCTTTTTTTCCTCTCTCCCTTCCTTTGGGGTTATTTTCTCTAGCAGTATGTTTTGATTTCTTGCTATTTATGTTTAGTTTATCTATTATAGGATTTTGCTTTGTGGTTGCCAGTTAGCTTAATTTATCTTAAACAATGGTCTGTTGTTTTGTCCCATTTGGGGGTAAGAGTTGCAGTGAGTATCAGAAGCTAAAATACAGTGCTGGTAAAAACTTCTTGGCCTGCCATTGTTTCTTGGCCTGAGGAACAACTTAGAGGGAGCTCTGAAACTTAACACTGCCCCAGAGCTCCCTCACTGCCTGAGAACTTAAAGTAGTAGTTGGTTAAAGTAATAATTGGAACTTAAGGTTTTTGTAGCTTTTGTTTTGTTTTTCAGACCTCTATTGTCATCCTGTTGTAGCACCCAATCCGGAAAAGACTTAAGTGAACACTTAGACTAAATCCCTACCTTCTGGTTGTTTCTGAATCAGGAGAAGTCTCCACAGATGCACCTGGGCTTTGCTGAAAGTCCAGGCGGAAACTTGGACCTGCCTGTTTCACTATGCCGCTCTCTTTAATGTGACATCCCCACTGATCAGATTACAGAATAGCTGCCACAATCAGTTGCTGCCATCAGCACCTTGATCTCTGTTCCTGATTTATCAGAGGTGATTCAAACCTCCTGAGACTTCAGGTGGTTCCTGTGGGTTGAGACCAGAGTGAGATTTTCATGGAAATTCCCAGATTAGTGAGAGGACTGAAAACCCACCTCTAATTCCCTCCTCTCACTTAAGTAGCAACGGGTTTAGGAAAATTATCTGAGTGTTGCTCTGCCAGCTTGGAGGAGGAAGTGGGTACAGTTTGAAACGAACATTTGCTTTTAGGGTCACAGCTTCTTTGGATCCGGTGGACCCAGGAGCTTCTTCTCCAAGTTCGAGTAGATTCAGGCTGGTATTCTTATCTTTGAATAGTTTCTGGTTGTATTTTTGCTGGGGAAGTGACGCTAGGGGATTTTGTATCCTGCCATCTTGCTAATGTCACTCCCTCAAATATCCCGTGTTCTTTACAGAAAAAGGATGCCTGGTCAGGCCCAGTGGCTCATGGCTGTAATCTCAGCGCTTCGGGAAGTCAAAGTGGGAGGAATGTTTGAGCCCAGACATTCAAGACCAGCCTGGGTAACACAGCAAGAACATACCTCAAAAAAAAAAAGAAAAGAAAAGAAAAAAGCCTGACACAGACTGAACACGATATTTTTTTTTTTGTCGCCCAGACTGGAGTGCAGTGGCCGCTCCCGGCCCCCGCAGCCTCGACCTGCTGGGCTCCGGCGATCCTTCCGCCTCAACCTTCCAAGTAGCTGGAACTACAGGCGCGCGCCACCACGCCCGGCTAGTTT
>CAUYQG010077852.1:0-43159 GCA_963574415.1 Tarsius wallacei | reverse complement strand
AGGTACACAAATATGTCTCGTTCAGGCACCCTTGTTTGTAAGAAGTGTCCCCCCATCCCCAGACAGGTATTTACTGCCAGTAATCGCTTCCCCTATCCCTCCCACCCCCCCCATCGTTTCCCACCACTGTCAGTCATTTTCTTGTGGTAATACGTGGGGTGATCAAGGTCTACTATATGAGTGAGAACGTGTGATACTCAGTTTTTTGTTTCTGTGAGAGGTCACTCAGTATTATAGACTCTAGTTCCATCCAGGTTGCTGCGAAATTCATGATTTCGTTCTTTCTTATGGCTGTGTAGTATTCCATTGTGTATATTTAATTTAAAAAGTATTTACTCAATATAGCCAAAATAAGTACAGAGAGAGAAAAAATGTTGAAACAGATTAAATTAGGAAGAGCGAGAATAGCAAGTCAATTTTGAAGTAGAAATAAGATAGAGAAACAAGTAGAAATAAAGGATACACGATGAGTTCATGGTAAACGTTTAAATCGTAGGAAAATGAGGCAAATTTGAGGTGGCAAAAGCAAAAACTAAAAGTCATTTGTGATTTTTGAACTATTACTTACAAAGTTTTAGTTGTGACTATTTAGCTTCAGGCTTGAAAAAATAAACCATCTTTATCCAAATGGGAAGAAGTTACTGCTAATAGTTTATTATCATTGAAAGATAAATGGGAGTAATAAGAAGTGAAAAAATATTAAAATAGGTGATGAACGACAAAACAACATTTAAGAAACTATTTTCAAAAGTGTACAGATTCTTGAATACTTAGGAAAGATAATAGCAAAAATCAATAATTTAGAGAAAATTAACCTCAAGACGTGCACATATTTTTAAACCAATATTTGACCTTACATCATAGTGTTATTTTTATTTAAATATTTGGTGATTATAAATCTTAGAAATATTGCATTTGTTATGTTAACAGTATTACTTATTGTTCTTTCAGTTGACATACTTTTACCGGAGAATGAAACTGCAATTGAGACTCATTATCTTGTATCTCTACATTATGAGAAAAAATAATCGCTACTGTGTTTGTTAAAAATAAATAAATAAAAAGGTTTCCGACGTTGCACAGATCACCCAGTTCTAATCAATAGGAACATTTGCTAAAATGACTTCCTCTCTGTTGCTTTTATTGGGACCATCAGGATTTACTTTTTTTAAAAAAAATGTTACTATTGTGTCTATAAAGTTGACTGTGTTGTATGATTCTATAACCAGAAACATTTTTCTGTGAGTTTAGCTTCATTACCAAGACCGTTTGTTCGTAAGTGGTTGCTATTTCTGTAGCATTATATAGATCCTGAAATCTTAGAAAACAGTCTTCAAATAGGGTTTATAACTACACATTTGATTCTAAATGGTTTCTCTAGCAAATAATTATACATTTCTTGAATAAAAACTTTATAATCGATAGAAATACATAAGCTATTGAGCTTGGGGGAAACTAAGTGAAAATATCCATGCTGTTTATAGTAAAAAGTTTGTGTGGCATTCCAATAACACTTCTGGGGCTATTAGGAAGATCACAATGTTGGGCAACTCCCTCGAGTCCCCTCCCACTGTGGGAGCTTTTCCATCCTCTCAATTAATCCTGCTTTCAAAAAAAAAAAAAAGATGTTTACATTAGAATTGAAAGGTTTTATTAAAAGTTCTGGCAAAATAATAAGCTAAATTAAGGAATTAAGAATTTTACAAGTATTCATTTTTTCCTCCTATTTTTCTTAGAAGCAACACTACCTTTCTAGAAATCTGGGTGAGAAGTCTCAATTATTTTTAACACTGTATTTCTCCTCATCTCCATTTCTCTACCACAGTCAAACCGCCCAGTCCTATGTGTCTTCATGTAAAATATTATTTGACCATTTTCTTCTTTCATTCTGTTCTGAGTATCACACACATGGATAATTTTATCTCCCAGTTTCCTTTGTTTCCAACTTCGTATCCTCAATCCATTCTTTACACTGATACAATAACTCTATTTCAAAATAAAAATTATAACACTTCCCAGTTGAAAGAATAAAATGTTTGTCTCTCTTCAGTGATTACACCATAAAATACAAATTCTTTAGCATAACCTGTAACATTATGATTGATAATAATCAAAGACTGCTTTCTGGCTTGGCTCTTTTCCCATCCTTTGGGTAACATGAACTTTAGACACATCTTCCTATTATCTTAATATCCCTTCAACCTGGAATAGCCCTTATCCAGGGTACAACTATGAAATCCTACTCACTATTTAGTACTCTGCTAAAATATTTCACCTTGCTAATCTTCAGAGTAGCTGTCAATTTTCTCCCCTCTGAAAAATCAATATCATTTTATTCTCTCATAATGTGAATGGATATTTTGTTATTTAAAAATAGTGACCATCTAACAGATTTACCTAGTACTTTCAAATAATAGAACACATTTAAATTTTATTAAACTAATAAATAATAAACCTCATTATTATACGTTTAAAAATTAATAATAATAACTGGCATTAGTGTAATATTTACTATATTATGAAAGATATTCTGAATACTTTATTTCTGAATACTTTATTCTGAATACTTTTCTGAATGCTTCTCAGAACACAAATTTTTTGTTCTGGCTACAATTGTAATGTGCTTTATAATGGTACATTAAAATTTCTATTTTTGAGAAGTCCTAGTGCTCAAGTATTATAGACTCTTGTCAGTTAAAATCTAAAAAGTGAACTGCTCTGACATTGCTTTGGAATGGCTCTTGTAGCATTCAACACTGATGAGTTTCAGAAGAACGGCATTAACCACAGTTTAAATTAAGGGAGTTGCCCATTACCCATATGTCAGGAGCTCTGACGAAATGAGAGATGAGATGAGCTGCCAGGTATCAAAGTTGCTGAACACAGCAATAAGGCAAAAGTCAAAACAAAACAAAACAAACCTTTAGTCACTTGCTGGCTAAAACCAGAGAAAGCACTGGATCCCCTTCCCATCTCCCCACCACCTCCACCACTTCCCTGCATGGAATAGTGAATGGTGGAGCATCAGGGGAAGCAACACAGACTTGGGGATCATTGGATGGTTTTAGGGATTCTCGGGTTGGGGAATGACAAGGGAAAAGGACTAGGAGTGGAAAAGCAATGGAGTGGAGTCACAATAGGAGATGTCTTCAAATTTTCTCTTTAAATCCCCCCAAAAGACGTCTCCAGCAGAGGCAACTGTAAAGACTCCTGCATAAGGCCTCAGATGAAGACCAACCTAGGAGTGAAGGCACCTAGACTAGGAATGTGTAAAGAACCCAGCCAGTCCTTGACTGCAACTCTCCCAGAGACTGCACTGCGTTGTCTGAGTGCCAAGTCTGGTGTGGGGAAGGCAGCTTTCCATTTTGTATCTGCCTAGAAGTCACACAATGGATATGACCAGGAGCTGGACTCCTTACCATAGTAATAACAGTAATAACAGCATAAGCTTACATGTTGCTTATTAGACTCCAGGTATTATCCCAAGCACTTTACATGTATTAACTCTACTTTCTGTTCACAACTCTAAAAATGTGATCTTATTATCAATTCAGCATTATCAATGAGGAAACTAAGAAGCTGTGGAATGAAAGGTTAGTTTTTAAACTGTACTTGGAAAATTATTGACTTTTAGTTTTTATTTATTGAATTAATAAAATAGAAAATAAATTATAAAATTAGCTACTTTATGTCAGCTGAATAAAATATCTGAGAAGTGTTGATTAAATGTAGGTCCTTAGTCTTCCTATTTTTCTTTTAGAATTCAACAAAATTTGTCACTTTGCTAGATTTTTATGAAATTCAACATGAATATCCAAATGAGAGTCAGAATCTAAATAAATCCTTATTTACCTAAGTATTAATGTTTTAGTGTACTTCCCAGTTAAAGAAACATATCAGATTAAATTAAATTTAAAAAATACTTAATGTTCAACTTAAATATTGTGCACAAAAAATGTGATCAAGGTCACATAGCTAGCAAATAGAAAAGCCTCAAAGATCACACTTGACATTTCTACAAGTTGAAAAATTGATAAATCTCTGTCAAAGTGGTGCTTACCTTGACATCAGTAGGTCTAATAAATGTGGCGCTGTTTGCCTGATCAATGAGTTTTAATGAAGCTATTTGGGGAGTGACATATCATAGTCATGAAATAACTGCACTTATTTTAATTTATTCTAATTAGGGAAACTATGGTTTTAACAACTTTGACTTACTTGCTCATTGTCACAGCCTTAGTGAGTTAAGAAGTCTAGATTGAAATTATGAACTTTTATTTTCCAATGCCCATTGCCCTTGCATAACCACAAATTGGCTTCATGTAGAAACACTCAACATTTGTTTATTCCTGATATGAGTTAGAGTGCTCTTCCACCAAATTATTTGGAATTTAACACACTTAAGTTTGGGTAATATGGATTCTTATGACATTTAGAATCATAAGAATCATGTTTAAACATTAAGCTATATATTCATATGTAATATCTGAGTAAGAAGTTACCTGAACAAAAAGAGTCTTTTAAAAAAATAAGATATGTGTATTATGAAAGAATAATAATTTCAATACGTGACGTCTAGAGAAGATAACGTTTGGCTTTATTTTGTGTCTTAGATGACATTTTACTTTAAAAACATAGTTTGTATTCTGAAAATTAGTTTCATATCTGAACCTCCGATAATGTTAACTGACCTCAGTTTTAAGCTGAGAACTCAAAATAACCTTTTAACTAAAGCTTAGAGCATTCATAGAGAGACTCCGAATAACTTCAATTTGTCTTTGAACACAACCTTTGCAGAATGAACACAGAAATGCTCCCAGGCTCCCTTTCTCTTTATCACGGATGAGTGACTTAAAGATCACATCATCACAGGCTTCGGAAGCAGTCTTTAACTGAATGGTGGGGAAAAAAAACACACTAAAAATCTCCTGCTCAATTTTTACATGAAGTATGGGAAACTTTAAGTTATTTTCTTTTTTTTTTTTTTTTGAGTTGGAGTCTCACTGTCGCCCAGACTGGAGTGCAGCGGCTGCTCCCGGCCACCGCAGCCTCGATCTGCTGGGCTCCCGCGATCCTTCCAACTCAGCCTTCCGCGTTAGCCGGAATTACAGGCGCGTGCTACCACACCCGGCTGATTTTTTTGATTTATTGTAGAGATGAGGTCTCGCCAAGTTGCCCAGGCGGGTCTCGAACCCGCGGGTCAGGCAATCCACTCACCTCAGCCTCCCAAAGGCGCGGGATTACAGGCTGAGCCACCGAACCCGGCTAAGTTATTTTCAAGAATGAATGCAATATTTAAAAGTTAATTTTACCAAAAAGGTGGTTGAGAGAGGGAGCAGATTCAAATGGGCCACGTGAGAATCTTCTGCTTATATCTGTGAAAATGTAACTTGTTCATTTTGTTTGATTGTAGATTTTAGTCAACTAAATTACTCTTTAATGAAAAAGTTTCTCTAAGTCAGTTTTTTTTTCTGCAAGCACATATGCATGCCTATTATAATATTCATTTAAACAGTGATTCTGATGTTTTCAATTTGTGGGTTTGTTTTGCTCTTGTAATTTTTCACACTTGTGAGCCTAATTGTGTGTGTGTGTGTGTGAGTCTCACTCTATCGCCCAGGCTGGAGTGCAGTGGCAAGCTCATGGCTACCGCAGCCTCAACCTGCTGGGCTCTGGTGATCCTTCCACCTCAGCCTTCCAAATAGTTGGAACTACAGGCATGAGCTACCACGCCTGGCTTATTTATTTTTTTAATTTTATTTTATTGTAGAGGTGAAGTCTCACCAAATTGTCCAGGCTGGTCTCGAACCCCTGGGCTCAGGCAGGACTCTCGCCTTGACCTTCCAAACTGCTGGCATCACAGACTGACTACCATGCCCGACCTGAGCTTAATTCCTAAACTGTCTTGGAAAATTGTAGATGCTTAGGTTTTATTTATTGAATTAATAAAATAGAAAATAAAGTATAATTTTTTATTACTTGAATAAAATATTTGATAAGTATTTATTAAATTTAGCTCCTTAGTCTTCCTGTATTTCCTTTAGGATCCAATACAATTTGTCACTTTGGTAAGTTTTTATGAAACGGAATTGAATCTCCAATTGAGAGCATTAGTAAACACTTGTATAATTTTCTCAGGACTGAGTGCAAAAGTTCTGGTCACATGAGACTGATCATGAAAACTGCCTAAATCTCAGCTTTTGAACTTTCTAATTATTTATTTGTTGTCTTTGTTTAAATTGATACCAGCATTGCTATTTGTTCATCAATGAAAAATATTCAATTGTAAAATAGTTTTCCATTTATAAAATGTAATTTTATTGATTTATAACTTCATTAAAGCCTATAAATTGAAAAAAAATATTGCTTTTTATGTTGTTTTAATTTTTTTCTAAATGTATTACCTGGATAAAGAACAATTATTCAATTGCATTATTTATACTATTGTTTTCAAAAGTGTTAATTAATCCTTGACATCATGCTTAATGAATAATAAGTATTTTTTTCTTAACCTTGTTAAAGTAACCTGCTAACTCACTTGATTAAAAAAAGAGTATTTTACTTTCATTATTAAGGTTCAATCTTAAAAAAAGTATGTGTGTATATTTTGTGTGTTGTTCTTATGTATATGTGTTTATATATTCATATAAATGAATGCATAAATAAATATTTATTCATTGATTTCCAATCAGAATAATTACATTTGTAAGTTCATCTTTCCATAGCACATAAAATTTTATATAATTGTTATTTTTTGGTCAAAATTTAATTTTTTGTCTATTTTACTTAAAATTACACAATATTTTCAATGTCATTATTTGACCTTATCAATATTATTCTAGCCTTTCTAAAAATACACAATAATATACTTGGAAACCTACATTTTTAAGGAATTTCTATTTATTTAAACATTACATACAAAATGAATAAAATTGCATCTCAAATTTTTGTATTCCTTATCTTTTATTTTATATGCAGTTAAGATCAAGTTATTTGTTTTTTATTGAGATATTTATAACGTATATAGCTTAAAATACATTTTAACAGCTTAAAGACAAGTCAGAGAATAATTAAATATTATAAAGGTACAGTTTCCAACAGTCATATATTACATTTACTGTTCAATTTTTTTAAAGTTATAATTGTTCACCTGGCACATGCAAGTGAAAATATGTGTGTATATCTTATTTATAATATGTTACATATGTTGTATATACATATATCTGTCTTCCACTAAAAAGAAAAATGCCTCCTTTTAAGCATCCATTAAATATATTTAAATGATGATGTCATTATTTAAATATAACATGTTTTATATGGCAGAAATAATATGGATAACATTATCTGGATTATTGCATTCAATGGAGATATTAATAACAAACATTTAAGTAAAAAATAAAATATTTAGATAATTTCAAGATGGTTTTAACACATAATTTTGGATAAAAATTGATATAAACAATGATAACAAGTGTGAATATTTCAAAAATTATAACAATAGAAAACATTTAACTATATTGGATTCAGAAAAAGCTGGTATTTGAGGTAAACACCATAGCTTTTTGTGTCTAGGTAAAACATGCTAAGTATCATTTATTGATTTTGTTAGAATGACTTCTTGTTATATTTACACAATATATATTTTATATGCTTATTATGTTAATGAAATTTTTTTTCTGTTATGCTTCATTATTTAACATTTAAAATATTTGAAGGAAGATATAGTGCCTTACTCACTAGGTCATTTTTAAGATTTAATTGAATGAGAAAATTATTATGATTATTATAACAATGCTTGGGATATTTTAGGCTATCAACTAGTCTTTGCTATTATTAAAATAACAATTATATATACAAACTATATTTAACTGTTTATAATGCAATGTACTCTTAACAGTTTATGACAACTTTTCCATATACATACTCTATACTATGAAATCTATTCTAAATCCTTGAGTAACTATAATGATTTTGCCTTTATTAATTACAGCAAACTTGCATGAATTGAGAACTAAATAACTATCTTAAATGTTTACCATATCAATTCTGTAAATTATATACTACTGAGTTTACAATGTGTTTTAATGTGCTCACTTGTTTTAGGAATCAATTTGGGCTTGTTCTTTTGTAAATAACTAGTTTTTTCTGTTCTTATGTTTTTAGTATTTTTAGATTAATATTTCATTTAAAATCATTGAAAATCTGTTTTGATATTAACCTCTTTTAAAATGTATTCATATAGAAAATTTGTGTTCAAATTAGGTCTTTTTACAGAATTAGGTAGATGACGATGATAATGCTTTGGTCTGTTATTCAGAAATGGTAATTATAATTTAGAACTGTGTCCTCTGAAGTTCATCTCTATTATCTTCGCCATTATTATCTCACATCATTTTACTGACCCCATAATATTGATAGAATGTCTCAGCTTTTTCTTAAACATTACTTATTTGAATTGCCACTGAAGCATACTAGCATTTACATTCCTTAGTGGAGATTAAAATTTTAGTAATTTTAATAAAATAATTTCAATTGCTCTTTATCTTATGAAAATTTCTTCAACCATTTTTTAAAAATGTTGAATGCCTTTTCAATTAATTTTTTGGCTATAGTCAGATTGGACATGTTTTTACAAATGTATACTTCACCGACAGATTCATACAAAGAGCTTGTGCATGAACTCTTTTTCTCAGCTAACCAAAGAAATATTCAAATGGCCCTATTTTATAAAACAACCAGAAGTCTCTAGTTTCAATAATGGAAAATAAGGTGGGGTTACTCAGGAATTAAGACAAGAAAAAGTGATGTGCACCTAGTTATCTTCTGTTCAATGATGATAAGTAAAATATTACAACTAGTACATCTATCATGTCTCATGAGGCAATTCAGATTTCATAGCCATTCCTAGATGTATTTCATATAAGCCTCTCTCTATACTTCTTCCCATAGCATAATCAATTTTATCATCTATTTATCTAACTGATGACCAATTATTGTTGGACATGTGAGTAGCAGTTTAATATTTCTGTGAAGACCCTTTAAAGTATATGCAAAAATATATTGAGTTGAAAAAATGTATTGCAAGATACTATAGACCTATATGGTACTTGCCCTTAAATGAATCATTTTAGAATATCTCTATTTTTTTCTGTAATGTGAATGATGGTTACTGGAAATATAGAAACAGGCTAGGTATAAGCTGCTTTCTGACTTATATGATAAACTTACTAATATTGAAATCTTATTGTAGTTTTTTGCAATTTTTAAAAAACAAATTGAATCTCAACTTTTAGAAGTGATGAGTGACTGGCATTTTAACTTTTGTACTTTTGAAAAATCCACAAAGACAAAAAAAGTAAATAATATGGTCGGAAAAGAGGAAATATAACACATGCTTAGTCTAGGACTAAACCTTTTAGCACATCAGTTTTACTAGAAGCACCCAATATTTGTAGTATATAAAACTTCCAAGGTGACAGAGTGATCAGTTACATCTGGTAGTTACATTCTTATAAAATTATACATTTTTGGGCAACCCCTGCCATACTCTCCCACTGTGGAAACTTTTGTGTCCTCTCAATAAATACTGCTTTCCAATATATATATATATATATATATATATATATATACATATATACATGTATATGTATATATGTATTATATATATAAAATACAATTTCCCCTATAGTGTGCATTGCAAAACTCTATTATTAGTGTTAGATATTATATTTCATTTATTATTTTTAATCCACTCAGTGGATTAAAAGTCCAGGTCGGTGTTGTGCTTTTATACTTCCTTTTTTACACCTTTCTTTTCTTAATGGAAGATTGACCTATAAACAAGGATTCTTAACAGAGAACATACTTGGCTACCTATTACCACCAGTGTAAAAAGACTGGTGTGCTTATAGAATACTGTTCTCAGACATACTGTAGAAGAAAACCTGAAACACCTACCTCATAGCCCCCATTTCAGTCTTTAGTAACATGCATCCAATATTGATATAATGAATTACTGGTCTGTTTTCTACCCTGACATATATCTCTGTCTTGCTGAAGTAATGGGGTATTGACAAAACTATAAGCCATAGGATTTATTTATTCCAGGATATTTATCTTTTACTTTCCTGCCCAGAGTATTGTTTGGGATTATAATCATCAGGTTATAACCACAAAATTCCAGTTTCTTATCACACATAATTTTCATTTCCAGGCAACAATATGGAAATATACAATTCTATAAAATATCTTACCATTTTTAGAAGTTTGTGTACTTAAAATGTAAATATAAAAAGTTCTAATGATGAATATTTAAGAATGTTGATAGAGATAAATGCAATGCTTATGATAAAATTTAAAAATTATAAGTAATCAAGAAAATCTTAGAAAGTGATGAAGAAAGAAGAAGTAATCCTGCTTTTTATATAGTCTTAAAACATTGTGTTATGTATGTATGTAAAGGGTGATTTGAATTTAACTTGAACCAGAGGTAAATCACTCCCTCTTAGAGTCATCCAATTGTCTTATTTTTTAGAATAATGTTTAATCACCCATTTGTCTTTAAAAGTTATTTTTTGTTGTTTGTTTAATCACTTATTTGTCTTTAAAAGTTATTTTCTGTTGTTTGTTTCATTTTAAGTCCCACTTGAAGATGGAGATATGTCACCACCTATTTAAGTCTACTTAGCTGACAGTTTTATCTTTAATTTAAAACATTACATATATTTTGATTGTTCTCTATTTTATTTGTGTATAGCACTTTAAAAAACTGATGTGCAACATCTATACTTATTCAGGTAACAATATGTTATAATTCCTGTGCATTAAAAATATTTGAATTTATAAGTATTTCATGATATTAACTATTTAATACTAATAATTAACTAATTAATGTAGAATCACATGGACTTTCTAAGAATATAGATGAGTAGCTTGAAGAAAGCTACAATTAATTCATATTATAAACAGATCTCAGATTTCATTAAAATATCAATTATATAATGTGTATTTTGATTGATACATTAAAACAAGAGAAAGGAGAAGCAGTGGAGAGTTTAATCAGGAAAGCATTTCTCTGAATTACAGACAAAAAAGTTAAATATACACTTACATGATATTAGACATTTTTTAAAAAAAGACAGAAAAAATACTGTTAGTAGCCTATTCAAATTTAATTGGCAACTTTAGCTTCTATTTATATAATTATATTTTAATAGAGAATAGAGCATATGAAACAATATCGTCACATAAGCTTATGCAATTTCTATTGAATGACTGATAAGAGAGTCATTCAAAATATTTTTGAGGGTTACGAAGGATATGTCAATTCTTTTCCATTTTTTCCCCTAGGAGGTTTAGTTCTTATACTCTTCTACGTTAGCAGGGAAATCTACCAGAGAAAAAAACATTTAAGCATTTGTTGGTTATTATTGCTTTGTTTTCTTTAAAAAAACCAAAAAAAAAAAAAAAAAAAAACCACTTGCCGCGATCCTTTGATAAAGTAAGGCTTCCATTCAGACAAACAACAACAAAAAAATGGAGTCAAGGTGAGAAGAAGATTAAAAATGATATATTAAAGAGTTTTCTCCAGTGTTCTTGTAGAAATAAGGGTTTTCCAACATATTTTTCGTGCTTATTGATTATTATTTCATCTGGAGCTTATCTCCGGTTGATGTGTTCCAAAATTTTCTCCACATTTCCTTTGTATCATTTATTTTAGTACTTGTCTTCTACATTTACCTGCTGAGTATTCTGCTGCTTTATCTTTACAACTTCTTGAGATGTTTCTGACATCCTGGGTTTTCCAGCATTTGGCTTTACTTTGCCTCCTAAAATAGTGAATTTCCTGGGAAGACTTATCTGTGCTTGCAATCACTAAACCACATATAAATTTTTCTATGTGTCTAGGGAGAAATAATAGCAAGTTAATATTTGCTGAACGTTGTAAGTAAGGCAATCTTTTTTACTCTTTTCATAACATTTAAAGTGACAGCTGGTATGGAATGTGACATAAAACTTTCTTTTTTTAGAGTGTATTGGTTAAAATTACCTTGGTAGAAGTCAAACAACATTCACAGATTCCTATTTATATAGTGTTTCTATTCCCAATCAATTTTCACAGGCATTATTTCATTTCCTCATCATAATGTTCAGTTGATGAAGTTAGAAATGATGACATTATCTTTTTAAAAATTTTTATTTTAAAGATATGGGGTACAATTCAGAGTTAGGCGTACAAATTATCTATGTTTTAAACACAAAAAAATCCAAATAAAGAAACAATAAAAAGTATCTGTTAAAATCTCTGAACAAAGTAATGCCAAGGTTTAGATTAAAATGTATGTCTCTACTTTCTAAAAGCATGTTATGGCTCAAAGTGCTTCTAAATTTAATAGTAATTATCAGTGAAAATTTGAACATTATTTTGAAAGTGTATAAAAACTTTATTTAGATGGCAGCAGTAAGCTGTTCTTTTTTGAAATACAATTTATCTTTAAAAACACACTGAGAGATAATAAAAAATAATATTTTAAAAGAACATGATTTTTATGTCTAGTTTTCCAGCTATTTGTACAAAACAATAAACTATCAAATATATCATTAAATGCTATTAATGATAAATTGAATGATTATTTGTTAGTTAGGTGAAAGTTTAAATAAACCTTTTGTATAAATGTACTCAAAACTCGATAAATATCTACAATATATTTGTCATAGGGTTAATACTATTAAAGGTCACTTAAACATACTAATGTTATTTATAAATAAACATAGAAATGTGGACAGCACATTTTAACAAACTGTAAATAGTGTTTAAAATTTCCATTTGGATTTTTCACATAAAATAGTTTCTCTGTTGAGACTTCTTATCTTTTCAGCCATTATGCTCATATTTTCTCTCACTTAAGTGTAATTATAATAACTGCAGTTAAATGCCTTTTCTGACAATTTCAATACTGTATCATCTTAGAAATGGCCTTTCCGTGTGTGTGTGTGTGTGTGTGTGTACATGTGCATGCATAAATCTAGATTGCACCCTAAACATCATTGATTTGTGTTAGACTACAGGTTCTGTCAAAGTCCTCTAAAGAGGGGTAATACTTTTGTTTTCTTGTGAAAAAACAAATTGCATAGACTGTCTCTTTATGTTGGTTGGCAACACAATTATCAGGTTTTTGGGGTGGTTGTTTTGTTTCTTCACCACAAGTTGTTTTGTGTTGTACCCACTAGCAAGAAGTTCAGGATTCATCTGGAGATTTCCGCAATATGTAAAAAAAATTTGAGGTTCTTATTATTATTATCTCTCCTTTCCAGCACCCCTTTCCTCATTTTCAGTGGTTATACATTTACAGCCTCTATCTTCTGGTTTTTCAAGCTTGAAATATTGCATTTTCTATTAAGAGATTTAGCAACTGCACGCCACACTGTGATCATGGATCTCCATCAGACTATAGCCATGAATATAGGAAAGGCCATGCCGTAGTCTTCCCTTCTTCCAATTCAACACTTACTGCCAAAATAAATGCCTACTTTTTTTCACCTATCATGCCCTTCATGTAGCCCTCTACCTTCAGAGTTTATCTTTGTCATCTATGGGAATTTCTGCCGGCTAGAACCCTACTCAATTAGAAGTAACTGAAACATGAAGTAAAATTACTCATATTTCAAGTTTTAGCTTCCAGTAGTCAACAATAAAATAGTTTATTGCTTCTTTGAGGCTTAAAGATCTATATTTATAAATATGATTGCTATATACCGTATGATAGAATAAAATTCATTAACTTATTTAAATTTTTTTTTTTTTTGAGTTGGAGTCTCACTCTGTCACCCAGACTGGAGTGCAGTGGTCACAACTTATTTAAAAATTAATCCAGTAATTACTGAATATATTAAATATTTTTAAGTTTGTACTGAAATGAGAATCTTTGGGGATGAAGCATTTTAATATGAGTCAATATAAGACTTAGATATAAAAATGTATTTACAAGCTATTAAGAAAATCATATGGAATCAAAATTAGAGGCAAAAATTAGTAAGAATATAACAGTCATAGTGAGTACCACCTTTCTCTTGGTAACTAGATAATATTGTAATAATTTAGATTTTTATTGGAGACTCACCTCTTTTAAAACAGTATGTGGCATAAGAGAATAGACTTTTTCCTTTGCTTTATATGTGAGCTATTCAGTATAATTTCATCAACAATATTTGTTAGATTTAGAAAGGGTATGTGACCCAACTCAATCTAATAAAACTGCAAGAAGTATATGTTGGGAAATTCTAGGATTAAATAGTCACTATTTCTCTTGCTGAATGATGTGGCATTAAAATATACAGTGAGGCATTGCTATAGACATTAGAGATAATATTCTCTAATAGAGACAATAACTTCAGAATGAAGCAAGAAACCCAGATAGCAGGATAGAAGATTGGAAAAAGCTGTATTCTTAGATGTAATTGAGCATTAGAATCAAATAAACATGATATATTAGCATCCCCTACTTCGAACACTCTTCGTATATCAACTATTATGTCTTGTTTTAAACAATTTTTATTGATTCATAATAGATGTACATAGTTTTGGGGTACATACAATAATTTAAAATTTTCATATAATAGGCAAAGATCAAATTAGTGTACTTGAGATATCTATTACCTTAAATATTTATCTTTTTTACATACTTGAAAAAGTCAAAATGTTCTCTTCTACTTATTTAAAAATGTACAATAGATTATTGTAAGCCATAGTCACCCACTGATCTATCAAAAACTAGGTCTTATTTCTTCCATCAAATCGTGTATGTGTACTCATTAATCAACTTCTCTTCATCTTCCCACTCCCCCAACCTTCTTGGCTTCTGACAGTCACCAATCTACTCTCAATATTCATGAGATCCATTTTTTTAGCTCCCACATATGAGTGAGAACTTGCCACATTTGTCTTTCTGATCTTGGATTTTTTGACTTAATGTAATGACTTCAGTTCCATCCATGTTGATACAATATTTTTATGACTATATAATATTCCATTGTGTATATATACCACATTTTCTTTCTTTATTCATCACAAAGAGCACTTATGTTAATTCCATAGAACCTTTACACATTTCTACCTAGTACCTGTATTAATTTAAATTTCTACCAACCGTGTATGTGATACATCACATGAACACAACAAGGAACAAAAAAGTATGATCATTTCAATAAATTTCAACAAAATAATTTGATAAAGTTCAACATCTCTCTATGATAAAAAACTTCATTATATCAAACTTGATATAGAGGAATTATATCTAAATAACAAAAGTCATATTTGGCAAACCCACAGATAACATCAAACTGAATGGAGAAAAGTTGAATTTCTTTCCTCTAAGATCTGAATCATTATTTTTATTTATTTGTTCACCAGGATATTAGAAATCCTGGTTAGAGTAATTACTCAAAATTTAGAAATAAAATTTGTTTACATTGGAAAAAAGAAGTAAAATAGCTATGTTTACAGATAACATGATCTTATACTTAGAAAAATCTAGTCTGTACAAAAAAACTTTTATAACTGATAAACAAAATCAGTAAAGTTGCAACTACAAAATCACCATTCAAAAATCAATAACACTAATATATACACCAACAGAAAACTATCTGAATAAGAAATCAAAAAAAGCAACTCCGTTTGTAGTAGTTTCAAAGAATATGAAGTACTTAGGAAACAATTGAACCAAAAATGTAAAAAATCTATACAAGGAAAACTCTAAAACACTGATAAGAAATTGAAAAGGACACACAGAACATGGAAAGATATGTTCACAGATTGCAAGAATTAAATGTGTTAAAATGAAAATAATTACCAACACAAGTTATAGATTCAACGCAATCTCCATCGAAATTCCAATTACATTTTTAACAGAAATTTTTAAAATCTCAAAATCTGTATGGAACCACAAAAGTCTCAAATAGCCAAAGCAACCTCGAGCAAAGACACCAATGCCAGAAGCATCACACTACCCAACTTCACAATTAACTACAAAGCTTTAGTAGCTAAATCAGCACAGTAATGCCATAAAAAAATGCATAGACAAATGAAATAGAAAAGAGAGCCCAGATATAAGTACATGCATTTACAGTCAACACACCTGTGGCAAAGGTGCCAAGAGTATACAGTGGGGAAAGACAGTCTCTTAAATAAATGGTGCTGGGAAAACTGGATAACTACAGGGCATGTAAAAAAAAATGTATACACATTTTAAGTATGATGTTTGCTCAAAAGATGGAGTTAATCAAATGAATGCTAGCGTCAACAAGTGACAGGCAGGACAATGAAAATAGTAGAAGCACGGTTGAGCGAACGCCATACTGTACATTGCTACTGTAATTTAATTCAACTTTGATAAATAATAGATAACATCTCTTAAAATGTGTATACATTTTTGGTGCCTCCTGTAGATGCAGAAGAGTGAAACTAGACCTCTGTCTCTCACTAAACACAAAATCAAAGCTACAGGGATTAAGGATTTAAATCTGAGCCCTGAAACTATAAAGCTATTGGAGGAAAATATTGGGGAAATGCTTTAGGACATTGGTCTGGGCAAAAATTTTTGTGTGTAAGACCTCAGAAGCATAGGCAACCAAAGCAAAAATATATAAGTGGGTTCATATCAAGCTAAAAAGCTTTTGAACTGCAAAGGAGATAATCAACAAAGTGAAGAGGCAACCCACAGAATGGGAGAAAATAGTACACTATATCTCTTCTCTAGTTCTGAACAATTTAAAGGTTCTCTTTATTATTTTTAATCAAAGCATAAAGTGTTTCAACTGACACACAAGTTTACTTAGGTGAAGACAGCAAAGCTCTATTAAGTTACCCTATATTTTTTTGTATTCAACTATGTTTTTGAAATATATGACAGTCATCTTAATTATAGAAAATTTATTTTGAGTTTATGTATTTAATTGTTCTTTTTTGCAGAGTTTTTTAGGTTTTTATATTACTATTTCCAATTATAATCCCTAGTATACATAAATTGAGAATGAACAAGAGTTAGAGAAAACAATCATTAGCGTATTTGTTTTCTATATAGTTAATCCCCAACATATGAACAAGTTCTGTTCCAAAAGCTTGTTCCTAAGTCCAATTTGTTTGTAAGTCCAATAAAGTTAGCCTGGGTACTCAACTCACATAATTGACTATACAGTAGCAGACACAACACCATTGCTTTTTTGTTTCCTTGTAGACATAATGGTCTTGATATAAAGATACTGTACTACTCTACTCTATACAGTACTGTGCAATAAACATAAGCACAACCACTTGTAAGGGATTCATGCACATGACAATGTACCCAAGACATGTGTACTAACTTATGTGATTGGACATGCAAATGCACGTTCACATCTTTGAAAGTTTGCAAAGGACTTACTGTATACCATAGACTGAATAGTCACAAATATCCATTTATCTTTTCTGTGAAAGTGTTATACACTCCTGTCCCTTGAGCATACCATTAGTTATATGACTTTGTCCCAGAAAATGTGTGCAGAAATATCATTACCCAATTCCACACAGAAGTTTTGGGATCTTGAATATGGCTTCCTGTGACACATTTTTCTTATTTCTATGATCATGGAAGCACATGTAGAGATGATGATGGACATGTAGCATAAGCAAAAAATAAACTTGATTGTGCTAACCACTGCTATTTTGGTCAATTTGCAACCACAGCGCTATGTGTAACTCTAGCCTGCCATTAGGAAAACATGATGAAGAATAAACACACCATCTGGTAAAACACTGGTAAAATAATATCTGAACACTAGATTATGGCCATTGAAAATTAAAGCTGAGACCTTGTTTATTAATTACATGTTTAAAATAGTAATGTGTATTCCTATACCACATAAACCATTTAATTTAGTAATAAAACATAAGATAAAATGTTTTTATTCATGCATAATTGATTGTGTCCACACAAATCTATTTTTTCTAACAGTTTAATTCATTAAATGGTTATCCTAAAGCTAAGATTTAAGAAATATAATCTCTAAAGCCGGGAGAAAATCCTATGCCGTAGTGTTAAAAGAGCTAAACTTTCTAATTTATCTGTTATTAAGACTTCATCTAAAGTTTTTAAAAATTTGTTTTAATTCTGACCCTTAGAGAACAGAATCTTGACAGTCTGGTACCTCTAGTCCATTGCTTTTCTGATCCTTACTTCACCTCTTGAAGTTTAAGATGTGCAGAGAGCTGGGATGGTGGCTCAACCTGTAATCCCGCGCCTTTGGGTGGCTGAGGTGAGTGGATTGCCTGAGCTCGCGGGTTCGAGACCCGCCTGGGCAACTTGGCGAGACCTCATCTCTACAATAAATTTTAAAAAATCAGCCGGGCGTGGTAGTGCGCGCCTGTAGTTCCAGCTACTTGGAAGGCTGAAGTGGAAGGATCGCCAGAGCCCAGCAGGTCGAGGCTGCGGTGGCCGGGAGCGGCCACTGCACTCCAGTCTGGGCGACCGAGTGAGACTCCAACTCAAAAAAAAAAAAAAAAAAAAAAATGTGCAGAGAATTATACTGTCTACACCTGCAATTAGCAGTGGCAGAAAAATCATAGTAAAATTCCCAGCTAGTTTTATGAAGAATTGGGCTTTGCCTTGATGCCATCATGCTTGCTTAATAAAATTGTACTAATGAGTCATATATAAATGTCTGTTCTCTCAGTTGCTGAAATAAGTAGCCAGGCAGCACTTACATGCACATGCGCATGCAGACACACACACACACACACACACACACACACACACACACACACATGCACACTTCACCTATACACATACACATATTCTTTTGGAAACTGATCAGCCACATAAGGTATTTCAGATGCTACATCGCCTCATAAATCATATTCTCTGCATACAGAACAATAAATTTTAAAATAAGTGAAATCAAGATGATGGACATATAAAAGACAGCTCTGTTTACAGCATATATAATAGAATACAAGTCAGTATATTTAATTTTACATAAGTACCAGTATTTGAGAACTGTAAGTTTAACAAACACGCTATCATTAGTATCTGAGGAATTACCTGGAAGCCTGCAGAGACACACATTGAATAGCCAAGCATTACCTGTTGTTGTCAAGGTAACAAGTGATCTCAAATTTCTACTAACAAACTCCTTCTAGATTATACCACAGATAGTATACCTGCTACACCCACACCTAATGTGAATGTCTTGATGTTATGCATAGAAGGGTTAATCAATATATTTCTCCTGACATATGATTAATTATTAGATAACTTTGTAAGATTGTACAATTTCAGTGGTCCATAGTCTTAGGTGAACCTACAGATACACAATAGAAATAAAGTAAAAGTTGTCAGTAAGTCATGGACTGAAAGCAAAAAAGCTGATGAAAAAGACAAAAGATTCTATGTAATAATCTTTATTAAATAATATTAACATTTAGAATAAAACATTTTTATATTTCACTTCCTTTATGTTTTCCTCTCAAATCAATGAAATCAAATAATTTGTAGAGTGAAACAATGATGTTTAGAAGTTATATAAAAATATTCATCAAAAAGATGAGGAAACTGAAGCTCAGAATGTTTAAAATAAATTGAAAAATTATCCATTCATTTAAGCAAAACCAAATTATAATGCTTTGGCCTTTATACATTCCACCCACATTTCTTTTATATATGAAAAATGCATTTCAGTAACTCTGGTAATTGATGATTAGAAAGAAAAGACATTTTCACAGAAGAAGAGAGAAGTTGGACAAAAAAAATTAATTGTTTACATGTTAAAAATGCAGCTAAAAGAATGAGATAAATAAAAGTATTATTGTATCCTAAATATGACCTCATTGGCATGACTCAGTAAAAATGCACACTCCTTTTGTACCTAAAAATACCTACCAATTCTCCTACTCCCTACATACTTTAGGAAATAATTTAATCTCTAAATTTTTTTTTCTATATAAGGTAAATGAAAGATTTTGTTAACTTGAGTGTTTCGTACTGAATGAACTTATGACTTGCAAAAATAATAATGATGATAATTTTCTTGTATAAAAAGAATCATGTAGTTTAACAATTTCATTTTTTTAGATCTTAAAAATTGTATAGAAATTTGTTAGTAGCAAGTTTTATAGAAGGAAAGATGATATAATAACGTAGGTAAGATAAGGAAGATGGAGAAAACTAATATCTATTGAGTAACTCCTATGTGCCACATACTTTGCTAGACATTTTATATCATATTGCCATTTAATAGTCACAATTATAAAACAATTATATATTCACAGTTATAAAACAATGTGTGAATCAATAAGTATATGGGAAAGCATGCCAAGAGTTGACATTGAATAACATTTAGCATGTATGACAGTACTTTATTTTGAACTAAGAATTCGAATATTTCCAAAAATTATTTTCCTAACAACATCTATTAAACAGTAATTTCAACTGACTACCTGTATCACTTTAAAACTGTTTATTATATCATTATGTCACATCAAACCCGCAATATGATTTGAAATGTAGACTTCAGAAAACATGAAGTAGTGGTTATGTATAGATAAAATGAGAATGACCAATATCAGATTTCCACAGAGCTATAAGTTTCACAAAGCTATTTTTAGGAGACAGATACCAGGAAAGTGGCAAGAGTCAAATGGGCACAGAACATTCATAATATATCAAATGTAACTATAGGAGAGTGAAAATATTTGAAAATAGTATTCAAGAATTATTGCTAGGCTCAGAGTCTGAAAAATCAAATGAGATAATTAGAAGTAAAGATTATGACACAGGGTCTGTTTGTTTTTTAGAATTTTTAAAAACACAAAAAGTATCTTAGGTATGTATGTTATGTATGTCTAATTTCCGCACCCTTGTGTTCTCCTCATTGGGCAGTCAGGACCTGAAAAAGGGTGGCTCACCTTCCAGGTTCTCTACCTCTAACCTCGAATATGGAAAATTTTAGCCCACAAAGATCACTAATTCTGTTAATGCTGATGGCGACTAACCTTGATAAGTCGTTTAAATTATACCAATAGACATATGTGTGCATTTATTTTATTACTATGGCTGCTAAATAATTTTTTTTATAATTTTGTAAAAAAGCTGTTTCTTTTTGTCTATTTGGTGTTTATTACTTTTTAGCTCACAACACCTAATTTTTATTCTTAACCTTTTCGACACATTTTAGATATAGGGATCGTGAAGTGATAGAGTAATTAAAAAATAATGAGAAGGTTTCATTACCCAAACAAGTGAATATGTTGGTTGTATTTTATCTTCTACTTAGCTCTGTAGAGATCCCTCTAGTTCTTGCATTGTTCAGTCAATATCCTATTTAGTCTCAGGGTAACTACTTGTTTGTAATAAACTCCTAATGGGGAGAATGTTAGAATTACCATAAATAAATCAGTGAATTTGGTGATGCAGGGAAAAGAGAAACAGAAACTCTACTCTTATTTTAAGTTAGTGATGACCTATCCATGTCAATCCAGGAAACATATTTGCACAATAATGTTGCTTCTTTTTTGTGAAATTTATTTTTTAATGAAAGAAGTTGAGGGAGTCATATCTTCAGCATATTTATATAGATTTCCAATAGTATCATAAAATGCTATAGAGTAGCATATACAGTAGCAGGAGAAAGAGGAAAGACACTCCCTCATAACAATCTCCCACTGCAACACAGGTTTAACGTGAGAAACTTTTCAGCCCTTCCTAAACATTAAGATTGCCAGAATGAGAAGAGATTCTTATCAGTTAACAATTACAGCTTAGCATCAGCAGCACAATATAGATATCGTTATTGACAGAAAAGTAAAGGTTTCCTGATCCCTAAAGTGAGTGAAGGCACTCTGTGTGCAGCCAGACACATAGCCCATTATGGGTAGGCAGAGGAAGAAAGGGAGCAAAAATGTCAGTTTCTGCTGAATGTGACAACACCAGAAGCTTAGATTCTCCAAAGAGTGCATTGGTAACAAGACTCCTGGGTGATTTTAAAAACATGCCCCAAAATTCTTTGATATCTTTCTCCTCAAGAGGTTAACATTAATTCTCTTCTCCTTGAGTGGGAGCTAAATTTAGTTACTTGCTTCTCATGGTCAAAATATTGTGTAAGTGATAAGATGGCATCTCCAAGAATGAGTTATAAAAGACTTCAACTTCCCTCTTGGGTCTCTCCCCACCCTAACTTTTTTTTTTTCCTCTTTCTCTCTTTCATAGCTCTGGGGAACCATCTGTCATGTAGTGAGGGCACTCAGCAACCTCTAGTCAAGGCCCTCATGACAAGGAACTAAAACCTGCAGCCAACAAGCAGCAAAGATATGAGTGAGGTTACTTGCAGGTGCCCTGAAGCCTGCCAACAACCATGTAAGTGAACTAGGAATGTATTCTCCTTCTCTAGAGGCCCGAGATTACTTTAGCCTTGATCCACAGTTTGGTTATAATCTTATGAGTAACCCTGCTCCGAAGTCATACAGTTAAACTGTTGCTAGGTCTCACATCCACAAAAACTGAGATAATAAGGGCTTATTGTTTTAAGAAGCAAACTTGGAATCGTTTAATGTAGAACAATTGATAACTAATACAACCTCCAAAATCTTCAGAACAAAGGAAATAAAGATCCCCTTGTCTAAGCATTATGATTTTTCTAATTTTAGATTTAATAGATAGAATGAGATACTTTGGCTAGCCTTAAAGTTTTTTAAAATTAAACTAATAAAAGTATAGCAACGAAGAAATGCTTACTTATTTTTCTTCTCATAAGGGTTACATATCCAGCACCTCATTTAATTTAAAACTCACATAAAAGTAAAGTGATATACATGGACAAGGTATAAAATGATATATATGCATAAATATGTAAAATATATATCATCAAATTTCAATTTTAAAAATCCGCTTACACATTCTCTGGTCTTATGATCACAACAAGCAATCAAGATTATATCTCAACCTAAACATCGTTCTCTGTAGTTTTTATATTCTTTATTCCAATCGCAACTTTGATGTCATTAAAAGAGTTATATGAAACACTTAAATAATTATTTCTTAGCCATTTTATACTTTTCAATAAAAAAGTTTGGATATCAAATAAAATACTGCTTGAAAATAAATCAGATTATTTTATTTCTTTCTAGTAAAGGAACTATTTAGTTTCTTTCAGGAAATAAAATGCAAAAAAAACAATAAAATTAGTGATGTAGAGTTATGGGCGATGATTATAATTTATTTATTGATACTGACCAGTAATTACTCAAGCAAAAAAAAAATGTAAATTCTAGCATAAATCATGTTTCAAAGTAGGGCATTTAAAATAAAAAACAAAACAAAAAAGAATTTTAAAAATTCTTCCTTTCAGCTAAATGTATAGTATTGTGTGCAGGGATGCTTATTATGCAGAGCAGACAAAACAGACGTACAATTTGTTTGTATCAAGATGGATTTGAAAACGGAGAGTTCCATTAAAATGAAAGAACAAAATGTTTGCAGCCGGGGTCCTTGAAGCATTGTGGGTGTTGATTTTCTGTTCACGAATCTTTTCTTCATCCGTTCTTGTGTGTCTGTGGTTTCTTCCCTCTTTTATGCTTTGTTAGTACTGCTGAATGCTGATGAGAAAGTGCTTGGTGTAAACATCCTCAGGCAATCATTTTCAGATGACAAATTTAGGATCTGAAAACTTAAGCTTTACTTTTATGGGTGCAATTTGGGTCAGGTTGCCTAATTACATATGGTGGCCATGTGATTCTGAGAATACTTAGGGAAAAAACAGCTATGCTATGCCAAATATAATAGGTTTACAAAAAAATAATAATAATAATGACAGTTAAAAATTCAGAGAGAAATTCCAAGTAATTTTTATGAAGTTTTGAGAAAAAAGTAACACGTTATAATGTTTCATGTATTAAAAAATAAAAATTTCAATGACAGTTATATGTTATATGCTGAATTGAGTGAGTTACACCAGAAAATGAAAAATACCAGGTAACAGAAGATCAGAGTGAAATATCATTTTGCCATTGATGAACTATATGTCTTTGAAATGCCACCTATTTTTAAATTATCTCCAGCACTAAAACGAAGTTATGGATACCTTCTATTTTTTAGATTTGTTTAGAGGATCAAACTATGCAATTAATAAATTTAAAAATACTCTAATTTCTAAATGACAGTGTTAACACAGACAACCAGTAAGGGCATTCAGTCCAATAACATTAAATTTTCTTTTAAAATTATAATTAATGATATATTGTCACATAATTTAAAAATTATTCTGCATAAAATGACTGATGATGACGACGGGCAGAAAATTAATCTGCCTCTCTCCTCACCACCTTTCCTTATTTTCATATCGCCAAGTAGCATGAGGTACTATTATTTTGCCCTTTACCAATTTTAACATTATCTAATAACATCCTGGATCATAGAGGGGGATTGCATATTTCATGTCAACACTTCTTGAGATCATTTCTACTCCTTTCATTCTTTTCAATTGTATCACAATTCTTGGTTAAATCAGTAGCCAATGCATATTTTTTATATGATTATGGTTCACTTCTGAACAAAAACATGTTATGGATTGTTTTCTTCACTACGTATTTCTTTATTGTTCTTATAATTAATATTTTCTTTGCATGTATTAACTTAGTTTTATTTATATAAATTCATGGATATATTAACTGTTTCATCAGATCTGCCAAGAACCTATCAATATTTTCAAAATGAAGAGGAGGAGGAAAGGGTGGAAAAACTACCTTTGGGTACCAGGCATATCATTTAGGTTACAAGCTTAATAGAAGCCAAAATATACCATGCACATGTACTCATTGTATATACCATCACACGATATACTCATGTAACAAACCTGCATATGTACCCTATTGAATCTAACATTATTTTTTAAAACGCAACTGAAAATTCTATTTTTAGCCCTGCTATCTTCCCTCGTGAAACCTTGTAATTTTCTGCTTTAATTTGGACTCTCTGGCCTGATGCACTGCTGATACCATGAGACAGTCCTTTCACTTCAAGGATTCTACCTATAAGCTCCTCTGATGGAACTCTTGCTCACTGGGTAGCTTATAGTACTAGTTCTTGGTCAGTCCATTGTTTGGTGAGACACAGGGTGCATTAGATTCCAGGAAAAAGTACAAAAGAGAAAAGTTTTCCAGTACTTACTTGTATATTTTACATATGCAGCTGCTTGATAGTTGAATACATACAGTGGGTTGAATGGTGATTCCAAGAGATATGCTTGTGTCCTAACTCCTATAATAATAGAATACTCTAATATTATTATTATATAATATTATAATCAGTAAACTTGACATTGTTTAGGAAAATAATATTTGCAGATGTAAATTAAATTACGGATTTCTAGAGGATATAGTACTAATTAACTATGGCTCCTAAATGCAATGACAGGTGTCGTAAAACAAAGATATAGGGACATTTGAGATACAGACACGGAGGAGATAAGGTCATGTAAAGATGAAGGTAAAGGCTGGAGGTCAGCAGTCTGAAGCCAAGGAAGAGAATGCCCAAAGCCACCATAAACAGGAAGAGTCAGGATTCTCCCCAAAGCCATAGAAGTCCTGGTCTCCACACTTGTGAGAGATTGCATCTATGTTTTTTTAAACCACCAAATTTGTGATTTTATTATGTAATCCTAGGAATCAAAGTAGAATAAGGAATTTTAACCAAAAAAGTTTTCAATCTTTGACCCAATTTTCTATTTGACATTACTTAATCTTGTTATATCAGAGTTCAACAATGCATTTGGAAAACCCAAGCAAGTAATTTTCAGCAATTTGTATGTAACATAAGTATTTTGTTTCTCTTTAAAAACTTTAAGATTTTTAACCTTTAATGTTTAGAAATTGTACACCAAAAATCAGTATTACTATTATGACACACTGAGATTGGTGCTCATTGAATACTTTAAACAAGAACATTTAAATCCTTCCGTCTTAGAAATCTTTTGTGTTTGTTTTAAGTAAAAATATCCCCCCATTTTTTTGTTCTTTTTATTGTTTGAAGTAATTCCTAATTGTCCCGTCATTTTTCTCAATTTTTGCTATTTTGCCTTTTTTTTCTTTTTCTATTTTTTTTTTTTTTCTGAGTTGGAGTCTCACTCTGTCGCCCAGACTGGAGTGCAGTGGCCGCTCCTGGCCACCGCAGCCTCCACCTGCTGGGCTCCGGCGATCCTTCCGCCTCAGCCTTCCAAGTAGCCGGAACTACAGGCGTGCGCTACCACGCCCGGCTAATTTTTTTTTTTTTGAGTTGGAGTCTCACTCTGTCGCCCAGACTGGAGTGCAGTGGCCGCTCCTGGCCACCGCAGCCTCCACCTGCTGGGCTCCGGCGATCCTTCCGCCTCAGCCTTCCAAGTAGCTGAAACTACAGGCGCACGCTACCACGCCCGGCTAATTTTTGATTTATTGTAGAGATGAGGTCTCGCCAAGTTGCCCAGACAAGTCTCGAACCCGCGGGCTCGGGCAATCCACTCACCTCAGCCTCCCAAAGTGCGGGATTACAGGCTGAGCCACTGAGCCTGGCTGCCTTTTGTTTTAATTTAAATTTTAGAAAATTCTGAACTTGAGCTGTTGAACAAATAATTGTTTTAATCCTTATCATTCTTTTTATATTTAAAGGGATCTTTCTTGCTTTATATTTTTAATACCTTCCAATTTTTTTTCTAAATGAACATTGTATATAACATGTCTAAAATATAAACATAGATTCTATCAATCTGTTTTTTTTATTTCCTTTTTTTTGCTGTTTAATCAGAGTTTTGCTTTTCTATTATTTACTTTGTTCTCTGTTTTCTATTGGAATATTCCCTCACATGTCTCCTATTCACTTTTCCATCACATTTATTTGGAAATTCTACACATAGGGCTTGCTAACCATCAGATTATTCCAGTGATTTATAAATGATAAGTTAGTTGCGTATGTCATAATTCACAGATATTAGTTTTTAAAAGTTTTTTTTTTTTCCAAGAGCAATTCAGTTTGTTTGTTTGTTTTTCCTAGGAAAAAAATCTCCCAGATCCTGCAACTGAAAGTCTGAGTAGAGGACATTTTGAAAGCCAAGAAAAATGAGGAAGCTTGACTATTCATTGCTCAGAATAAAATTATTTTCCACTTAAATTTCCAGTTTTTCATTTATATGTTTCTCACACATCCACTCTTTTGCTTCACCTAAAAAAATAGTCAAACTGACAAATGTCCAGAAAACAGATGTCCATCATTGCAAGGGCATTGGAAAAATAGCAGTTTGAAAGTGGAGGAAAGTGGAGACATAGAGGTCTAATCAATATCAATGCCAATTTTATTTTCCTGCTTTACCTGATACCATATGCCTAAACTTCTGAGCCTTTGGAAGTTTCTGCTAGTCAAATTGGCTTGATTGTGCTGTGAGTTCTGTTCTGTAAGAACCAGGATTTAGTTCATATTCTTCTCTCATTCATATTTTTCTCTGATACTGATCTCCAGGACTGTTTTCTCTCGTTTTTTACTTACTTCAGAATTCTTTTTAGTGTCAGCACACTTTTTGAAGCACAGCAGATTATGTATATTGCATGACGAACTGTTAAAGTATCTGTGTAGCCCATAAATGTTTAAACTAAAAATTAAATGGTATAATTATAACAGAAATTAAACATTTTATTATAAATTCATTCGTATTTCTTATTCAGATTTAATAACTGATTATTCTGAAGCATATGTCAAATGAAAGAAAATATATTTTTAATAACAATGAAGAAATAAATACATCAAAACTCTTCTAAAGTTTCTATTAAGTTTCAAAATATACAAATGGATCTAAAATTTGGGAACTGATGGGATGCTATATATATAATTATGGATTATAAGATCAATATCCAAATAAACAATCTCCACGACCAGTTTGAAATCTAACATAACTTCTTAAGTGAAATGATTACATCTATATAAAAATTATTTAAAATTTACCTGAAAGAAACATAAATTAGCGATAACCAATAATAAAAGGCATGTTTGCCGGGCTCAGTGGCTCAGCCTGTAATCCCGGGCCTTGGGAGGCTGAGGTGAGTGGATTGCCTGAGCTCGCGGGTTCGAGACCCACCTGGGCAACTTGGCGAGACTTCAACTCTACAATAAATTTAAAAAAAAGATCAGCCGGGCATGGTAGCGCATGCCTGTAATTCCGGCTACTCGGGAGGCTGAGGCGGAAGGATCGCCGGAGCCCAGTGGGTTGAGGCTGCAGTGGCCGGGAGCGGCCACTGCTCTCCAGTCTGGGCGACAGAGTGAGACTCCAACTCAAAAAAATAAAATAAAATAAAATAAAATAAAAGGCATGTTTGCTGGTAAATTAGTAAATATTTAATTGATAAAATAAAGAATAAAAGAACGATGGGAAAGAGCAATAAATTCAACACAAAAGTATGTGATAGAACTTGCCTCAGTAATTATAGATATCATGAATATTTCAGCAAGAAGAAAATTATTCATAAAAATATTATATTAATTATGTTTTCAAGGTAATGTAGAAATATATAGTAACCTGCATTTTTTTAAAAAAGGGATCCTAATAAAATCAAAGTTGAATAGTTACATCAGTGTTAATTAAATACAAAAGTTAAGAGAAAAGTATCTAAGGACTTTGTCATGCAAGAAATTTTAATTTAAAAGCAACAATAAAAAGACAACTCCAGGCTACTTTCACCACAAACTCACTGCAAAGAAGCCAATAATGTCAAGGATATATTTACTTAAAGCCAATAATGTCAAGGATGTATCAAGTTAAAAGTAGCAAATAAAATATTTCATAAAGTGTCACGGAATAGTGATAAAAAATTCAAATTGACTTAGATAAAACAGAGCCTTGTGGTTATAAAACTGACTGAAGTATAACAAACAAATGTCAGTGTATGTAATGGAGTGCCACAGGGATCAGTGTGAGGGCTGATCTTATTTAACAGCTTAATTAATGATCTGGAAGATGGAGAAAACAGTATGTTAATGAAATTTGTAGCTGATATCAAATTGGAAGTTTTGCCAGCACCAATTAAGATAGCAAAATTATTTTAAAAGTGAAGTTGGAGAGGTTAGAATTATCAGGAAGAAAAAGTAACTCATGTTTAAATTGTTAGAAAGATAATAACCAATAAACATTTTAAAAAGTGAATGATATTTACCTTCAGAATAAAGGAATCAGAATAAGGATACAAAATATTTTTAAAATAAGCTACAATAAAAATAATAAGTTAAATGTGGACATTTCTTGATGAGTCCAATCCTCCAAAATGTGTCTTTTTTTTTCAAATGCCAAGGTTGACATGCATATGTTTATATTAAAGTACAGAAAACAATATAAATAAAATGCATTTAATAATATAAACCATGCTGAAGTTTTGTGAAACTTACTTTTTATGACCAGAAGCAGTATTTTTGGGGGAAAAAAATGTAGTTTAGTAGAGTCATGGCAAAATACATATATTTGCATAAATGAGTTGCTTGGCGTCCATGTCAGTAGAATTGTTCTAATAGGGATCCCCAAAATTAATTTTTCTCAAATAGAATTTTTTGTGCTTGAAGTTGCATAATTGAATGAGGTATCATAAGACAAATGACCTCAAAATGAGAGAGCTGTACTTTACGGAAGTTGCTTACCATCACAAAACATAGTTATCTTTCTCTGTAAATGAAATAAACATCCAGATGTACAACATTGTTTTGGATATTAGGATAAGTACATGTTAAAAATACCAAACATTATGACTATCATACTAATAGTGTTCAATAAATATTGGTTCACTAATAATTGGCAGCAGTGCCAGTGAGCCTCATTGATTACAAACTGGTTGGAGGCAATTCCACAACTTCTATTTCAGAATGATTTAATTGGGAACAATTACCTAGAGAATATTCCCCTCAAGTAGAATAAAAATGCTGTATATCTCTTTACTCAACAAATAATCATTGAGTGGACACTATGGGTCAAGCACTCATCCAGGCACCGGGAACTCAATGTAAAGGAAATAACCAAAGAACAGTCCCTGTCTTTATATATTTTATATTCCCCAGAGGAGGGAGATAGGCAAAATCCAATAAGAAGACCTAATATGTGTCAGGATGTAAGTGCTACAGAGAAAAATACAGTTGTAAAAGGGAAGTGAGAGTTCTAAGAGTAGGGAAGATAACATGTTCAGAGGATGCTCAGAAAGATAGATTAAGCAGAGGCCTTGTAGTAAATAAGCAACTCTGCCAGGCATTCATGCAGTGGAATCTCTGCCAAGACAAGAGCCAGGGCAAGGACCCTGAGGCAGGCAGTGTGCAGTGTTTCCAAGTACCTAAAAGAAGCCCATGTCATAAACTCAAAGAATGACGAAGAGAGTGACAGGATATGAGAGAGAAGATACTTTGCTAAAACTGGTGATAATTAGACATAATGACAGTTCTATGTTACTTTTTATAGTCAGACAGTACTCTGAGTACAATAAAAAAATTGAAAGGTAGTAAATGAACGAGTGAAACCATTTTACTTGATATTTTTTAATGGAAGGCCTCAGCTGTTGTGTGGTGAATAATTAGAAGTAAATAATAGAAGTAAAGATTCAGCAGAAAGATCATTTATGAGTCAATTGCAATAATGCAGGTGTCAGACAATAATGGAGGTGTGAAAAGAGGTCAAACTCTAGAAATGTCTTGAAAATAAAACTCAAATAATGTACTTGTTTAATAGATGCTGGCTATGAGGAATCAAAGATCATTCCAGAAATTTAGCCTTAGCAAGTAAAAAACAAAGTTTATGTTTTTTGAAATGAATAATGCAGCAAGAGTGTCAGGTCTGTTGCTTAGAAGACTGTAGAAATAAGCACTTCAGTTTTGATTATGCTGTATAGATTTGTTTTTTCAATTTTAAAGATATGGGGTACAGTTCAGGATTAGGTATACAAATGGTCATTGCACAGGTAAAGTTTGGGCCTCACTTTGGCCTCCATTTCACTTGGTACAATATCAGGTACCTTTATCAATTTTTAAGTCATCCACTTGGACATGTGGAGCAGGAAGTAAGATAAGCAAATTTGGAGTGCAGGGAAGAACAAGGCCTTGAGATATAAATTTGGGAATCATTAGCACATAGAAATAACTTAGAAACATGAGTATGACTGGGTAGAGACAGGTGACAGAAGAGATCCCAAGACATCCCAGTGTATACAGGTAAGGTGATAAGGAGACACCATGAAAGGAAATTCAGTACATGAGAAAGTTTGGTGTCCAGCAGAATGTAATTCCCTTATAAATGATGGCAAGACTGTGAGTAGCTCTTGGGGCCTGGTAAAACATAAAGGAAGAAATGGTCAAACTCTGTTTTCAACATAAACTCTGAGGAATGGAATTGGAGAGAGTTAATTATAATCAACTCATAAATGTCTTTTCTCTAAAGGAAGAGATGGACCTAGAAAGGTACATGGAGTCAAGAGAGTTTTAGAACATGCTGTGACATTACAGTGTTTTATGGTAAATGAGTAATTTTAAGAGAGGGAAAATTTGACTTCTTAGAGAAGATACAGTTTTTGGATCTTGGTATTAGTACGTGATGAGGAATAAGAGTCAATGTAGTGGTGAGTATAAGGGGAAGTATATGGGTAAAACATTTCATTGACTGGAGATGTAGGAATGAGAGTATGTGAAAATTGTCAGAAAATTAAAATGTGGCAGGATGTTGAAAGTTTGAAGAGAAAGTTGATGCAAAAGCTCATCTAGAACAAGAATTCCCTAGGGCAGTGGTCCCCGACTTTTTTGGCATCAGGGACGGGTTTTGTGAAAGACAATTTTTCCATGGATGGGGGAGGGGAGGTGGTTTCTCGATGATTCCAGCATGTAACATTTATTTTTCACTTTATTTCTATTATTATCACATTGTAAAAAATCGTGAAATAATTATACAATCTGCCATTAAAAAAAAGAAGCATGAACAGGAGTGATGAATAAAATAATGGAAAATAATGGGTAATGGACAACCGCCACTGATCTGACAGAAGGCAGGGATTGCCCTCAGCTCATATCTTGTGCAACCCAGTTTCCAACAGGCCACGGGCTGATACTTGCCCATGTCCTGGGGTTTGGGGACCCTGATCTAAGGGACAAGATGTCATTGTCCCCATATAAAACTGTATCAGATGATACAACTTAAGTTCCAATCAGGATGGCCTTGCCACTTTCTACAGTCCAACTTAGTTGCCTCAGTGCAATTTCCCAGAAAGTAAAACTGAACCAAGGGTGTGTGAGAGACGATAGAGGGGACGGGATATTAAGAACATATTCAGAACAGTTTTTGTAATGTTATGCTATGAATTGTAAACAACATAAAAGAAAGGAGTGAAAACAAGATACAGTGAAGTCTTCTGTATCCTTAGTAAATTATATTTTTCTTACTGTGCATGTACAAAACTGTGCAACACCAAACATTATATAATAAATATAAATATTCTGAGTGCTGTTCAGAGCTGACTCGTTTTTTGTAAGCCTTCTTAACAATACATCATAATTTGTAATACTATATTTATGCTCATTATTAGGTAAACCAAGCTGAACCTCTGAGTGACATACCCTTTTTATAAAATCCCACTATCCAACATTCTAACCCAGTGTAATCTCTGATCCAGGCACTTAGGAGTTAATTTGCTGCTGAGAAAAAATTGTACAGATCTGAAGTGTAGATGCTCAGAGTCATAATCCCTTTTAAATTCTGATATCTTTTGCTCTCTTGTAAAATATATTTTAAACACTTATTTTAAATGGGTTTGAGAAACATAGGAAAAAAAGTGGTCAGTACAATGTATTGGAGTTTCCTATATGATCAAACAATTGTTGGAATTATGGTACCAGAAAGAAGAACGAGTAGTTTGTGAGGAAGACAGAAAGATGATTCTTGGAATTGAAGAGACATAGATTCCTGCAATGACAAGTCTGCAGTATGACAATGGAGTTGGGTGGCAGAGATGTATTATGGACAAGGCCTATGGATGCAAAAAAGTACAAGAATTAAAATTTGCATTATAGTAAAACTCAATGATAAATATATTAAAATCACCAAAATTTTGACAACAGCTCTTTTGAGACACAATAATTATTAGCCAGGAGACTACATTTTTAAATAATTAGAATAAAGGAGAAGCAAATTTTGGGTCAGAGTAAGAAGTTGAAGACATTTTCTGAAAAAGAATTGAGAATATAGAGAATATTGCTGCCAATAGTTTATGAGTTACAAAGGGGTCTCAGTCAAAATGTTTGAGAAGTTGAAGATGGGTAAGTAATGTGAGATTCTATGGAATATACAATCTTTGAAGAAGAGGAATTTGTTAGACATCATGGACTTCCTATGATGACTGAAGTATAAAAAGGAAAAAAAAGGCATGATGGAATTAGACTTTATTGCCTCTCACAAATATGGATTCAGTTATATAATAAAAATGAATTGTATTCATAAAAAAATTCTGATATCACAAGTCAGATTCTCTGGGAAGCCAACTGCGAGAGTGAGATCAGAGTGCACATTTATTAGGGTGTTTCCTAGTTTTCAAAATTTGTAAAAATAGGGGAAAGAAACAGAATTGGGTAAAGGGAAAAGTTTGCCTACGATGCAGTTACATCAAAGGCCTTAGCTAATTCCGTGGTAACAACTAGAGCTAGATGATCCCTATATGCTGCTCAGAGTTAGGGAGAAGGCCAGACTTTTAAAACAATGCCTTGAATAGTAATGTTGTATACAGGTGTCCTGTGAAGGAGGCATGAATTGGACAAAGCAACTGTCTTCCACCTAGGCAACAGGTGGAAAGGGTTGACAGTTGAAGATCATCTGCTGATAGAACTTCCAGCAGCTGAGGGGATAAGTTTTTAGTCCAGAAGAGACATCTGAATGATGTAGTAAAGCATCAGACACATTTGATTTCAATGGGCAATGCCCTACAACATTTTCAGAGTGTGATTAAAAAAATAAATAAAAGGGAAACTGGCCAAGCATGGTGGCTCATGCCTATAATCCCAGCACTTGGGAGGCTGAGGCGGGAGGACTGCTTGAACCCAGGAGTTTAAGACAAGCCTAACCAGCATAGTAAGACCTTGTCTCTACAAAAAAAAAATAATAATAATAATTAACTGGGCATGGTGTTGTATACCTGTAGTCCCAGCTACTCGGGAGGCTGAGATGGAAGCATCTCCTGACTCCAGCAAGTTTAGACTGTGGTGAGTCATGATTTATACCACTACACTCCAGCCTGGGTGACAGTGAAACACCAACTCAGAAAAAGAAAAAAAGAGAGAGAGAGTGAGAGAGTGAGACAGAGAGTGATTGAGAGAGAGAAAGAGAAAAGAAGGAAAAACAGAAGAATGAACTTTTGAGACACTCTGTATGTAAATGGTAAAACCACTTAGATTCTTTCTGAATTCTTATGAATTGTCAGATTTGCATGATAAAGTATCTTCACTGGTAAATTTATTGTTGAACTACCAATTATAACTCTATTGAGAAATGTACTAGATGACATCAACATAATATTATAATTTCACCAAAATTTAATGTTATCTGAATATTAATTTTGAGTTTAACATTAACACAACCTCATGTCTCCAATTCTCTCTCGCTCTCTCTCTCTCTCTCTCTCTCTCTCTCTCTCTCTCTCACACACACACACACACACACACACATTGTATTCACTTTGCATTTCATTTTTATATGATTTATAAAAAAATATCCATTGGAGTTTCTATCTTCTGGTACTAATAACTCTTTATTGCAGTGCTAAAAAATGAAATTTAAAATCTGTCTGTATGGTTAATAATTATGTTAAGGAATTCCAGAATTCTAACCTATGGTAAAATTACAGTCTAAATCTCATTTTATAGTTTCATGTTGACATTCACATATTTAAGAAAAATATAAAGAAATTGTTGGATATCTTGAGCATTATATCATTTTGAAAACTGCAATAGACATTATATTGGTATATATTCATATATGTTTCTGCTTGTATGCATTTCCTAAAGAACTGGAACATAAAATTTATATAGAGATGAATCAGGAATTTTTAATTTTTCTAAAATATTAAAAAAGTATGCATATTAACTTGCTTTTTCCGTTTCAAGAAAAATAGCATTTAAAATTAAAATTGCTTTATGCATTGCTGAAAATATTCCAGAAAAAATAATAACATCAAATTTAGTTAGTTTCAAATTATCTAGAAGGTGTTAATATAAAGCAAGAAGAAATTTTCATTTGCACTGAAGTACTCATCTATCAAAGTGAATTAACTTTTCAGCTAAACAAGTACCCTTTAATCAATGGTGTCTTCTGAACATCTGTCCAAGTTGGCTTGTTATACATGAGTTTTATCCCTGCCTACAATTGAGATTGCAAGCTCATAAAATAAAAGATCCCGTGGCTATGTTTCTGATGTTACTTTTTTCTGGGCTCAGCCTGCCACACTCTCTTTGCTTCAATTTCACTTATTGTAGGTAGATTCTGTGTTCTTGTTTGTCTCAAGCCCTTTGGATCAACATGATTGTTAAGGTTTTGCTTTATTTTAACATACCTCAGAAGCAAATCCTCCTCTCAACTCACAATTTTCTCTGTCTTTTTGGACAATGATTATTCATTTATTAAATAGATTCCTATTGTTGGTAGTACTGCATCCACACTACGACTGTAACAGCCCTTACTATCAAAGAGCTTAAAGACCATATGAGAACAAAGAAATGTAAATAAAAAACCAAAATGTAAACAGAGGATACTTTGGAGCAGAAAGGGTATTTGGCCAAATATGATTTATCTGCATCCATTTAGACTTATTCTATAGAAAATATGGTCAATTTGCATTCTTTAATTTTGATAAAACTATTGTAACCCTTCTTGGAGATACATTTGAATTTAGGAAAAATGTGCTGGAGAGGAATGAAATCCTCTGACTAAATTTTCCCTTATTTTTTTTTTCTCTTTTATTTGTTAAATAAAAATGAGCATAGTAAACGAAGCTCTACCGAGCAGTAGCATAATTCTTTCTGAAAAATCACCTGTTGAACTGACAGGATCACGCTGGGAAACACCATTTCTTTCTAATTCACTTCTGTATCCTTATCCTTCACAAAATATCTGGCACTAAGATGTATAATAAGTGTTTTAATATGCAAATAAATAACCAAATTAATGAATAAATAGACAGAAGACAACCTTTACATTAAAATTGCCACATCTGTAGTTCTTTTATGTGACATACATACACAGCCGCGACACATATAGTAGGGATCACTGATCACTAATTTAGGTAAATAAATTATTCTTAGTTTTTATTAATGACTCCAGGTTGCCCTCCAAAGCTTCTGCAATAAGTAAGAGATGTAATCATTAAATTAATTAAGCAAAGAGAACTGCCAATTCAGTTCCCACAGAGAGGCAGCCAGCTTCCCCAGGGTACTCCAGGCACTCCAGCACTGGGCCAGTGGTTGAGCTGGAGAGTACCAGGACAGGCCATAATCTCTTTTCTGAAGATATCTGAAGGCCTAACTGCAACTGCCTACTGGCCAAGCCCAGGTGTTGCAGCAGCGGCTAACCTCTCTCCCCCACAGCACCTTGGTGACCTAATGGTAGCAGCCTAAACTTCACTGAGGGTAGTTAAGGTTTAGAGGGCCCAAGAAGGCAAGTGTAGAGATGCAAGCTTGGCCACCTATTTGGTCAATAGAACTGTGAAGATTTAGGTCCTGGGTTGAACGCTACATTCCAACTGGGTGAGACTTGCCTTGTCCTGACAACAATGGACAAAGGTGTTAACTGTGAAGCTGAGTGAAGCCCCAAATGAGTGGACAAATTAGCAGACATTGGGAAGTTCGTCATAGTTTCATCAGTCCTTGATAATTGACGAAAGAAATGGTAGAATAACATGCCACATTAGACCAATTGGAAACATTCATCACTCCTTGGGAAGATTTACTAGCCATTTTTAGGAGACCTGTGTATATAATAAGAAATAGTTACTCTCAACTTTCCCCTCAACCTTTGTAAAGTAAACATTTGTTGCATCTAGCCCTGTTAGATGTGAAGACACTGCTGATAAAGTGGAGTTAAAAAATTACACATTTTGTAAATGCCCATTTGTTTTGAAAAAATTATAGAAAATAAACGTCTTCTGGAAATGATTTTGAAATGAATTTATTAGACCACTCCTGGGAGCATACCAAGAGTAAGTAGCACATGTCCTCTTTTGTTCAGTGGGTTAGAGGACAAGGAGAAGAAGACCTTAGAAGGTTATATGCCAAACTGGTCATATTTAGAAGACATGCATGTTTATATTATAAACATTTTCTTGTGTATTTTATTTCTCATATATATGAGAAATTAATATATTTATATATGTATACACACAGATATATATATATTTATATACATGTATACATATATAAATATATATATATATATTTGACAATAAAAAGTAATTTTTTATATATCTAGTCTTTCTAGATGTGCTGAAATGGCAGATATATGTTAAAAGTAAAGGTGGTAAAATAACACATTTCATAAATATCTTTTTGTTAAAATTCACAGAAAATATTTTTGGGAGTAGGTATGGCCAGACCACCTTCTGAATAATATGAATTGTATTTGTGCACTGGTTCAGAGAAGGAGGGAGGATAAGAATACTGAAAGAACTCTATGCCACTGTGCTTATAGTGAGGCAAGATTAACCTTTGCCTATTATGTCTGGCATTTTGTTTTATGTATCTGTGTAAATAGTGTATATAAAGGACATTTGAGTCCTTATTTATAACATCTATTCTTTCTAGACATTAAAGAGGCTGTTAATGTATGACAAAAGTAGAGTTAGCAAACCAATATATTTTGTCTCCCTCTTCTCGATGCGCAGACATATCCCTAGGTATCTGGAACTCCCTCTTGTCTAGCTTAGGAGTTTAGGCTTCACTTTTCTTCCTGTGAAGAGAACCAGGGACAGTGAAATTCCCCCAGCACTACAACAAGACACACCTCTGGATCCTTAGTAGCTGCATATCAGACCCTCCTTCATAGCTGGTGCTTGGTGCTTACCATCAATGGACATATAGTTTGAACTGTCTGGTCCGAGACGTTGCCCATCTTGATCCATCTTTCTCCAGGGCTGAACCAAGTATTCAGACCATTGTGCACTCCACAGAACAACTCACTAGTCTGAGACCATGGAAAGCTTCTCCCAGCAAATAAGAATCAAATAAATACCCATCCATGTTGGCAGTAACCAGCTCTTACCTATAGGTGCCATCTGATGGTCTGCAGATTGGATGACACAACACAGTATGAAACCTGCTAATACCAGAATACACCAATGAGAAACAAGATAAGTTTTCCAAGACCCCTACCACCACAGCCCCATAGCCCATGCCTTCACTACATTGTTACTATAATCAACACTCAAAAAAGTCTACATATGTAGGCTATTTATAACCAAGAAAATTATACAATTAGTCTCCATATTTCAAAGGAGAAATAATTAGAGAAAAAACTCTAAAATTATTTTTTAGAAATTGGTTTTACCACTCCAAAAGGGGTACATTAACCCTCTAACAACAAATTCTAACCAAAATGAAATTCTTGAAATGTCAGATAAAGAAGTCAATATATTGATTTTAAAGAGTTCAGTGAGGTACAAGAGAAAGCTAATAATCAACACAAAGAAATAAGTAGAACAATTCAGGGTACAAAATGAGAGACTGATACAATTAACAACAACAATAATGACAAACAGAAATGAAAAATTCATTGAAGGAGATACAAAACACAATAGAAAGCTTTAAAATTATGCTAGACCAGGTGGAAGAAAGAATCTCAGAACTGGAAAACTGGTCTTTAGAATTAACCCAATCAGCAAAAAATAAAGAAAAAAGATGTAAAAAGAGTGAACACAGACTTTGAGAAATACAGGATTATATAAAGTAACCAAATGTATGACTCATAAGCATTTTAGAGACAGAAGAATTCGAACTAAATGTATGGAAAATATATTTCAGAAAATAATTCAATGAAACTTCACTGGTCTTGAGAGAGATTATCTAAAAACTAGAAGTTCAAAGAACTCCTTTGAGATACATCTCAAGAATAACTTCACAAAAGCAAATAGTTGTCAGATCTTTCATGTCAAAGTGAAAGAAGTTTCATAAGAACAGCAAGAGAGAAGCACTGAATCACTTCAAAGAAAAAGACTTTAGACTAACAGCCAATTTCTTAGCAGAAACTCTGCAAACTAGAAGAGAATGAGGGCCTATTTTGAGTTTTCGTGTTGGAAAAAAAAAAAAGGCCAGCCTAAAATTTTATATCCTACCAAACTAAGCTTCATAAATGAAAGAGAAATAAAGTCTTTCTCTGACAAACAAACAGACATTAGGGAAATGAGACATCCCTAAACCAGCTCTATAAGAGATGCTCAAAGCAAAATGAAAACCATTGTCATAAATGTCACATATGTATAAAGCTCATAGATCTAGAAAGTAAGTACACATTTGAAAGACAGGTAGTTTAGAACACTACAGCAAGAACAAAAGCTCACATATTAATGTTAGCCATGAACATTAATAGTGAAAACATCCCACTTAAAAAATACAGAGCGGCAAACTTGGCAAAAAGCCAATACCTAATTATGTGCTGCCTAAAAAAGACCCAATTGCTAGCCAAAGACAGCCACAGACAAAAAGTAAATGGGTGGAAGATATATTATATGAATTTAAAACAAAAATGAGCAGGAGTAGCCATCCTCATATCAGATAACACAAACATTAAACCAACAGCAGAAAAAAAAAAAAAGATGAGCATAATATAATAATAAAGAGTGCAATTATTTAAGAAGATTGAACTATTTTAAATATATAGTACCCAACAGCAGAACATCCAAAATTATGAAGCAAGTACTACTTTACCTTAGAAAGCATATTGATGCAATGCAAAATAGTGGGGGACTTCAATACCTAACTGACATCACCAGACAGATCATAGAATCACACAATCAACAACAACAATAATAACAGCAACAAAACATTAGAGTTGAACTGGTTTATACACCAAATAGACCTAACAGATTTCCACAGAACATGCCACCCAATGATTACATTCTACTTATCTCCATGTTCAATATTCTCCAAAATCAATATATGCTTGGCCATAAGGCAAATCTCAATAAATTCAAAACCATAAAAATTACACCAAAAAATGTAAAAGAAAAAAAAAATTACACTAAAAATCTTGTCAGACACAGTTGAGTAAAATTAGAAATAAAAACAAAATGGAACTACCAAGTCTACAGTAAAAACTAAGAAGAATTCTTGAAACTACAATACCACATGAAAACTGCACAACTTGCTCATGAAAGGCCCTTAAGTAAACAATAAAATTGAGGGCAGAAATTAAAAATAAATTGTTGAAATAAATGAAAATAGTAACATGACATACCAATATCTCTGATAGAGAGCAAAATCAGTGCTAAGTAGAAAGTTTATAGCATCAGATGCATGTATCAAAAAGATAGAAAGATCTGAAATCAACAGTTTAACCTTGTACCTCAAGGAACTAGAAAGAAACAGAACACTACAAACCCAAAGTTAGCAGAAGAAAATAAATAACAAACATCAGAGGACAACTAAATGAAACTGATATCAGAAAATATGAACACAAGATAAATAAATCAAAAATTTGGTTCTTTGAAAGGATAAATAAAATTGATGGACCACTAGTTTTACTAACCAAAAGAAAATAACAGAGGTACATTACAACTGATACTTTAGAAGAGCAAAAAATCATCAGAATTAACACTTCTAAGACAACAAACTGAAAGCTCTAGAGGAAAAGGTTAAATTCCTTGAAACATACAACCTCCCAAAACTGAACAAACAAAAACAAAAAACCTCAGAGTCAGATAGATTTAGAATTGATTCTTTTTTCCTTTAAAACAAGTCTCACTCTGTCACCCAGGTTGGAGTGCAGAAATGCAATCATAGCTCAACACAGCTTGATGCTCCTAGGCTCAGGTAATCCTTCCACTTCAGCCTCTTAAGAAGCCGGGAATACAGGTGCGTGCCACCATGACCAGCTAATTTTTTTAATTATTATTTTTTTGTTGAAACAGGATTTCACTATGTCGTCCAGGTTGGTCTCGAAGTCCTGAGTTCAAGCAATCCTCCTGCCTCGGTCTCCCAAAATACTGAGATTACAGGCAAGAGTCACCAAGCGCAGCCCATATTGAATTTTATCAGATGTAAAAAGAAGGGCGAGTATCAATCTTACTGAAAAGATTTCGAAAAAGTGAGAAAGAGGAACTCCTCTCAACTCAATCTACAAAACCAGTATCACACTGACACTAAAATCAGGCAAGGACACAACAAAAAAGAAAACTACAGAGCAGTATCCCTAATGAACATAGATGCAAAAAGTCTCAGCAAAATACTAACAAACCAAATTTAATAGCACAGCAAAAATAATATATCAGAACCAAGTGTATATCATTCCAGAGATGCAAGGATGGTTTACTATCTGCAAATCAATAAATGTGGTTCACCATATAAACAGAAGTAAAAATAAAACGCATATAATCATCTCAATAGACACAGAAATGACAATTGATACAATTTAACAGGTATTCAAGATAAAAACCCTCAAAAAACTAGGCATTGAAGGACGATATCTCAAAATAGTAAGAGCCATATATGATAGACCTATAGCTAACATCATACTTATTAAGGAAGAGTTGAAATTACTTTCCTTAAGGCAGCAGTCCCAATCTTTTTATCATTAGATACTGGCTTTGTGGAAGACAATTTTCCACAGATGGAGTGTTGTGTGATGTGCAGTAAAATCTCACTGCTAATGTTAATCTGTATCTGCAGTCAATCCCTAGAACCAGCATCACTGCCTCAGCTCTACTTCAGATAACCAAGCATAAGATTCTCATTAGGAGTGTACAACCAGATTCCTCACACACATAGTTCACAATAGGCTTCACACACCTATAAAAATCCAATGCCACCACTACTCTGACAGAACATGGAGCTCAAGTGGTAATGTGAGTGATGGGGAGTGGCTGCAAATACAGATGAGGCTTCACTAGTTTGCCTGCTGCTTACCTCACAGAATTGAAAATCCTAGCAAGAGCAATCCAGCGAGAGAGAGATAAAAGACATTCAAATTGACAAGGAGGAAGTCAACCTATCTCTGTCTGACACAGGATTGTATACCTAGAAAACCATGAAGACTCCTCCAAGAGGCTTCTAGACCTGATAACTGATTTCAGAAAAATTTCAGGATACAAAATCAACATATAAATATCAGCAGCATTTCTTTTTTGTTGCTGTTTTAAATTAGTTCCTGTATTAATTTATTGCATATCTACTATATTCAATAGCTCAAAATGAGCTGTCCAATGACAGAGTCATGTGAGGAAGATAAACACAAAAGTCATCTGGAAGAGAAATGCCATAGTCAGAGACTGAATCTTTCAGCAACTGAAAGTTGCTGAAACTGTGACTGCCTGGGGGAAGGGGAGGCTCTACAGAGGAGGACACTGAACACAGAATTCACCCACTTGGGAGGCTGTGTCCACGCTCCCTCCTGTTCTTTCCCTCAGCTCTAAGATAGTGAGTGCTCTTGAGGTTTCCTCCCACTGGTCTGACAGTTCCTTTTCACCCTCTGGAGCCTTCTTGCCACTTAGTTGTCATTGAGCTGCCACCCAGTTCAGCTCCCTGGGTGGTCTCTTCCTCCATTCCCCTTGAGAAATCTCAGCATAACTGAGACTCACTATCTTTTTTTAAAAAAAAAATATTGTAAAGATGTGGGGTACATTTCAGGGTTAGGTATATAAATGTTGATCATGCAGTTACCCTTGTTGATGAGGTATGCCACTCCCTCCCCTAGCAGTTTTCCTCAACAGCCAATCCCACATCCTCTCCCCTGACAATTTCCCACTACTGCCAATCACTTTCTTATAGCATTATAATTGTTCAAGGTCCATTTATGAGTGAGAACATATGGAACTCTGTTCTTTGTTTCTGTGATAAATCACTGAGTATGATCTATTCCAAATCCTTCCAAGTTGCTGCAAAGTCCATATATTTGTCCTTCTTTATGGCTGTATAATATT
>CAUYQG010077851.1:0-10753 GCA_963574415.1 Tarsius wallacei | reverse complement strand
AGCAAAAAAGAAGGAAAAATGCAAATCAAACCCTCACACACCCACCCCCCCCCACACATTAGACCAAAACAAAAGAATAATAACAATAACAAAAGACAATTTTAAAAGATTTTCTGGGCACTAACCACCCTCTTGTGGCATGAAGGAGACCAGAGCATAAGCTGACAAGGTCCTTGTGTTCTTGGCTTGTGTTCAAGGAACCAAGCCTGTACTCCCTCATCTCAGAGCAGATGTTATGTGGGGAGCAGACAAGCACTGCCACTGTAGCAGGCCTTGAGTACCCCAGGCTTGTAGGCAATGGTCTCATCTGAAAGGTCTGCATTCTAGCCAAAGGCAGGTGAGGGATGCAGCCTGCTATGTAAAACGTAGTGGGCCTTGAGTACCCCAAGCTCTCAAGGTCTCTCTTGGAAACTCTGCATCCTAGCCAGAGGCAGGCTGTGAGGAATGCATCCTACTACACGAAACAGTGTCTTGAATGCCCACACATCCAGGTACACACAGTACAGATAAAGTCTTAGCTATAATAAAGCCCTAGGTGCAAGAAGATAAACGCAAAACAACTTGCCTTCTAGTAACAACATAGTTCCACTGTGATTCGTTCATCTCCCCTAACCTTGATTTGTTACTTTATAATAAAACAAAGCGACATGACGTCAATCATACCTGGCCCAGATGCCTGGCCCAGAAGTTGATACTGCTTGTTTTTACAATAATCCCCTGTACAGTTTTGCCCTATATAAGAGGCCTACTAAATAATAAACGGGCTCTCTCCTATTGAGGAAAGAGACCTCCCAATCCCTCTGTCCCTTGTCTTTCTTCCTCATTCCCTCCCCCCACCTCAGGCCCTGCTCTGTGGAGGCTGGACCTCTGCAGTGGCAGGTTCTGTAACTATTCCTCCCGCCTGCTCACAGGTAAACTCACCTGCTGTCTCCTGTGGGACTGCAAGCTCATTCACAATCTCCTCAGCATGCGGCCCAGGCAGGGGGTTATGGGGGTAGGTGGGGCATAATTTGTCCCCTCTCACTCTCATAAGGTCAGGGTAATTTCTTCTGGTGGGGAGGTGCAGGACTAGCTCCTCCCCATGTGTTAGCAGTGGATGCCCTAGCCAGGCTTATCCCAGAGTAGATTCTCCCTGTGCAGTTGCCATCCAGGCTCCACCTAGGTTCATCCTTCTCATCATGCCCTAGCTGTGGGGGTCTGACGTTCAGAGGATTGTTGGCGAGGAGGGGGTTGGATCAGCCCAGGACTCACCACTAATGTCTTGTGGGGTCTTCCTCATCCTTTTCTGGTTGCATCATTTGTCTTGTGGCTGGATTAAGATGGGGGTGGGGCATCTGAGACTCTGAACTCATCCTGTCTCTCAGAGGTTTGTGATTTTGGAATATTCCCATTGAGTTACAATCAACCCCTGAGTAGTTAGCCCTCTGGTCACAGAGAGGGGTTCTATTGTTCCATGTTGATCAAGTTGGAGTGTTTTCCTGCCCAGTTTTCAAATGACAGGGTGGGGGGTGCCTGTTTCATCTTCTCCCGTGGGGCTCTGCCTCTGACTTCCTTGCTCTGCTCTCCCCACTGTCTTCCCTGCAAGTGTCTGGCCTAGAGCTGGAGTGGTCGGGAGTCTGGTAACAGCCATCACTCCTGGCAGCTTCTCCCCAGGAAGAGGTTTGTTGATTTTAGAAAATGGCGCTCAGTTTCCACATCCTGGGTGTTGCTAAGGTCCAGCCACTTCACCAGATGAGTCCTGACCACTTCCTCTTGAGTTCCCACACAGTCAGTCACACACACACCCACTTACAGACACACATGAAAATTCATCCATACACTTATTCACTCACACAAGGACCACACAGTCTGACTGGCTCTGCCTCCATCTTTTTTTCCCTCCTCCTTAATCCTAGAGACTGTTTGGTTAAAAGAAAGGAGATATAATTTTTTAAAAGATTAAAAATTGACAATCTGAAACTGTTAATTAATACTAAAAAAGGAACAAAGATTCTGGAACTTGGGAAAAGGAAACAATGCAAGGCTGACCAATTTGAGAATAAATTACTGAAGTGATTATGTGTGAGTACTTAGAAAACAAAGTACAGATTTCTTGAAGATAGTGTGGATTAATTTAGAACAAGTTACAATTAATACAAATTTCACTTTTTTTAATGTGAATAATCAATACACAATTCAGGCAATACAAAATTTAGGGTATATGTTTCAATAATGCAATAATTCTTGAGGATAGAAAATAAATATGAATTAAAATAATTATTATATTAGAAATAATAATAATATTTTAGGCCAAGAATGGCAATCAACTTTCCATTTAGCTGTGATATCTTTTGGTTGATCGCTAAAGTAAGGGCAACCGCAAGATTGTACTTTATGGTACAACATAGAACAAGGATAAATATCAAATATCAGTTATGACTTTTGAGCTTTTACCTATATAATTTCTAATGTATTTACATGTACCCAGCTTACAATAATTTTCATTTAAATTAATACCTCCTTGTTAATTTATAGCAAGATAATAATATTAGGATTTATAATAGGTGAATAAATAAATTTTATATGAAATTGTGCTTACTCAAAACAAATTAAAATAAATCCAGAAGTACTCTGTTAGCATAATAACATTTAATACTATTTGGGATTACCCTATTTTTCCCCTCATAGTATTACTTGAAAGTTCGAAATTCACAATATCATCTTTTGGTTTCTCTGATGTTATAAGATGATAAGAAAAAGATTAAAATAACATAAATAAACAATGTTATATATGGATTTTTATGGTGACTTTTTAATGTAGGGCATTAATTTATATTACAAGTTAAATTGCACTTGAAAAGTAAGTTAACTTTAGAAGAGGAAATAACTTTTTATGAATAATATGTAAATTTTATAATGTATTTTGTTAACAATAAAAATACAAATCCAAACAATTCTTATAACACAAATCTATAAGACATGTCTTTATATAAGTGCCTTTTCACTCAGTGGCTCACATATGGTTTGTTTGTTTTGTGAGTCAGGGTCTTATTCTGTCTCATAGGCTGGAGTACAGTAACACAATCTTGCCCACCACAGCCTTGATCTCCTGGGCTTAGGCGATCCTCCTGCCTTAGCTTTCCGAGTAGTTGAGACTACAGGAGCATACCACCATACCTGGCTAATTATTATTATTTTTTGTAGACATGAGGTCTCCCTATTTTGTCCAGGCAGGTCTTGAACTCCTAGGTTCAAACACTCCTCTTGTCTTGGTCTCTCAAAGTGCTAGGATTACAAGCATGAGCCACTGTGCCTGGCCATCACATATTTGAAAATATCCATATTTGAAAATGTGGACCTCACACAATCTTTTGTGCAATATCCACTTTCTAATATACTTAAATCACTTTACATTCCATGATAAGTATTCAATATAGGTGTCTTCAAGTTTTTCTGTAATTTCTGAAAAATGATAGTATAGAAAGCAAGAAAACTAACCAAAACTGACACACAGTAATAATAGTCACAAACATTTGTGTTGTTCTTCATAGAATATAAGTACTCTTGTTAGCACTTTCTATGGGGACAATACTATAGGTTTGCTGGTGGCACACAGTTTTTGCTTTTTTCTTTAATTAAGGTTACAACTTTATTTCTCATACAAACCCTTTTATGATTAGTTTTTAAAAAGATATATGAGGGGCTGCTTATCTATATACTGACTCTGACAACATTCTTGCTTCTTGTTACAGAAACCCACATCATGGACATATATTTCTATGAAAACAGGAAATACAAGAATATTATGATTTTCAGCTCCACTTTTTACTTATTGTTTCATTTTGACATAAAATCAGATCTTTACTTAATTTGTTGCTTTCTTTACATCAGTTATATCTGATAGCCCACCTTTATTCATGTTTTGTTCTACAAAAAGAATGTCTTGACAACTTGCATATCGACATATAGAGTTGAACAAATGAGTTCATCTAATGTGTTAATTTTTATTTTAAAAATATGTACTGGACACAGTCTTGTAATTTTAATGGCCATATTACTATATTGTAAAAATAATGCTGACTCTACCTCTGATAAATTTACTCTTTATGATTATTCAATGCCATCAGTTTAGCAGATTTTAAAAAAAATCTCCATTGACTAGACCTTCAAATAGATTAAACTCATTTTTATTCCCCTTGACATTAGTGTGTTGTGTAGGTCAAAATAACTGGATAATCTTTTTTGATTCATTTTATTGGGCCTCATGTAACCAGAAAACAAAAACAAAAGGTGAAATATGTCACATGCTTTACTTTGCTTCATATTTTAGAGAAGTTTGAATTTGTCAGAAAGTCTTTTTTACTGTTTTTTGGGAAGGCTAAAACATAAATCTTTCAATAGAAATAAACATTGTTAATATAAATGTTCTTTGTTTCTAGAGATGCTGAAAATTAGCAATTAAGAGAGGTCACATAACAATAAGTATAGATTATTTTTGATCTTCGTAAAAAATGTGTTCTTCTTGCATTTTGACTTGAGCTGTGTGATCTAAAACTAAAACAAACTACAACAAAAAAACCAACCAACTCCCCAAAACCTAGTTCTTAACATCAGAATTTCTCAGTAAGGCAAAATATAGAATGATACATATTTTTTGTTTCTTACAGCCTTAGTAAACTTGACCCAAACCATTCAGATCACATTTTCAATTTTTTTTAATTGTCATAAAATTATATACAGTAAAATGCACACATTTTAAGTGAACAGCTTGATGGGTTTTGACAAATGTATACAGTCATTTATGCAATATCCAATCAAAATATTGAACTCTGCTACCACACTAAAAAAAAAATCCCTTCTGCCCCTTTTCAATTAATTCTCATTCACTCTCTCTGCTCCAGACTCAGCCTGATTTCTTTCCCCAAAGATTAGTTTTCCCTGTTCTGTGACTTCATGTAAACATGTATATGCTTCATACAGCATGTGCTGCTTTGCATCCTGCTTCTTTTCCTCAACATAACCTTTTGAGATTATCACATATATTATATAGCGTCTTGTTGTATAGTATAACTTTGTATAAATATTACACATTGTGTTAATCCAGTCTTCTGTTAGTATACATTTGTGTAGTTTCCATTTTTGCACTCTTTGTTTGCTAAGATAAATAAAACTGTAATAAATATCCTTGCAAAAAGTTTTTATGATAAATGTAAGTTTTAACTTCCTCTGGAAGTGAAATAGCTAGGACTGTGTGCTTGCTACTGATTTACAGCCTCTCAGTTCCAAATTCACAAATGGGGTCTGCTCTGGGAAAACGGATCTGGGCCATTTCAGTAGGCAGGACGTTTAACTTTGTCAAGAGAGGACGCCAAAGACACCTTGCAAGAGGAAGAGGGGTTGGCTCACCGGTTCCAGTGTGCCTTTGCAAGTTTCTGCCTTGTGGACATCTTCGAGCTTCTATAGCAAACAGAGCTTCTTCAGCATCCAACTTCTGTCCTGCATGGCAGGCGACAGCTACCAGTAACCATTATCTTTTCCTGGCAGTTTTCTCCTGGAAAGTTTTGTAGGAGAGGACCTGCAATGAGATATCTCTCCATGAATAACTTTCCCCAGCACACTTGAGAACAGATTGTAGATTAGTTCCAAAGAGTGGATTTCCAACAAGTTCCATAGATACGTCCTGCAGCACTTCTCTGCCATTCACTGAGCTTAGACTGAGCCTTCCTGAAAAGTGGGCAACTCCTCGTTGAGTTCTCTCTCTTGGCCATAGGGGTAATGGCTGCTTTTTATATGTGCTATTCCCGTATGATTTAGAGTTCTCTTTACTTCTAATTCTTTGTTATACTTAATTATTTTATATTAAACTTGTGGAAAAACAGAGAGACCTTGACCTGATGCTGTCTTAGGAAGTAGCGTTTTATTAGCTCCAAGGCTGAGCAACTCAGAGAAAGAGAAGAGGGATTTTATGTGTTAGTTTAGATAAGGGAGGGGGGTCAGTTTGTATGGCTATACATTTTCTTTGGAATTTGCAAGGTGGTATTTAGCTAAACCAGATTTTCAAAGAACAGGTTGTCTCCAGGGTATATACTTCAAGCAGGGGTTGTAAGCTGATAACTTCGCAAAGAGAGGATGTGGGGATACGGTTGTGAAACGATTACAATCTTGCATTTCCAGGAAGGTGGTTTGTGTCTACTTAGTTTTCTCACTTCTCATGTCTAGCAGGTTTGGAGCTTGCAGGTTGATTTTTAAAGAGGAATAATTTTAACTGTTTCTAGACCCTCTCTACCACATTTCTCTTTTTTTGTTGAATCTTTACCTGGTTTCGGTATCAGTGTGACGTTAGCTTTGTAAAATGGTTCGGGGAGAATTCCATCCTTCTCAATTGCCTGAAATACTTTCTTTTTTTATTTTTTTTAATTTATTTTATTTTATTTATTTATTTATTTTTTGAGTTGGAGTCTCACTCTGTCACCCAGACTGGAGTGCAGTGGCTGTTCCCGCCACCGCAGCCTCGACCTGCTGGGCTCCGGTGATCCTTCTGTCTCAGCCTTCCAAGTAGCTGGAACTACAGGCGCGCGCTACCACGCCCGGCTAATTTTTTTTGATTTATTGTAGAGATGAGGTCTCGCTTGCCCAGGCGGGTCTCGAACCCGCGGGCTCAGGCAATCCACTCACCTCAGCCTCCCAAAGGCGCGGGATTACAGGCTAAGCCACCGAGCCCGGCTTGTTAAGTTTTTTTTTTAACCTTGGAAACACATTCATTTATTTTTATTCTTTCATTTTTACTGATAAATATGTTCAGTGCAGAGAATTTTCCTCTGATCACTGCATTAAATGCATCCCATAGAATCTGATATGTAGTGTTTTCATAGTCATTATTTCTTTACAAATTTATCATTTCAGTTCTAGAATACTCAGGAGTTGTTTAATAGGAAGTTTTAAAATTTCTAGGTGGAAGGGCTTTTTTTGTTTGTTAGTAAATTCTAGTTTTATTGCATTATAAGGAGACTTATTGTTTGTAATGTTTCTACTTTGTGGAAATTACTGATGTTTTCTTTGTGACCTAATATATGATTATTTTGGTGAATATGGTATGGGCAGTTGAGAAGAAACTGTATTCTTTAGTACTGAATATTTGATAAATATCCATAAGATTTACTTTATTGATTATATTGTTTAGATCTTCTGTCTCATTTTTTGGTTCACATAAATGTCTTGTACTGAGAGTGGTATATTAAAGTCTATTGTGTTTCTATCTATGTCTCTTCACATCTCTTGTAGTTTTTGTTTCATAAAGGTGGTTACTGTGTTATGGTCATAAAAATGTGTAGATTTTTGTGTTATATCTTCATTATGGGATATGGCTTATAGTATTAAAAAGTGTCTGTGTCACAGTTAATGCTTTGGGATGTGGATTCTGCTTTGCCTAATACCAAGATTGCTATCTCTACTCTTTTTCTTTTCTTTTTTTTTTTTGTTGAGTTGGAGTCTCACTCTGTCTCCCAGACTGGAGTGCAGTGGCCGCTCCCAGCCACCGCAGCCTCTACCTGCTGGGCTCTGGCGATCCTTCCGCCTCAGCCTTCCAAGTAGCTGGAACTACAGGCGCGTGCTACCACACCCAGCTAGTTTTTTATTTATTGTAGAGGTGAGGTCTCACCAAGTTGCCCAGGCGGGTCTCAAACCCGCGGGCTCAGGCAATCCACTCACCTCGGCCTCCCAAAGCTCTGGGATTACAGACTGAGCCACCGAGCCCGGCTCTTTTTATTTTCATTTGCCTGGTATACTTTGTCCATTCTTTTATGTTTATCCTTTTGGGGTCACTTTAAAAAAATTTTTATAATAATAATTATTATTATTATTTTACATTTACCAGTTTATTGTAAAGGCTACAACTCTGGAACAGCCAAATGGAAGAGATTTATAGGGCAAGGGAGAGTGGTAGGGGAAGATGACAGATAGGTAATAGCTGTGGTTAAATACATGGAATCGCTTTGGTTTAGATATGTCTTTTGTAAAACTCCCTGAGTTTTGTTTTGTGAGCCAGATTGAAATTTATTGTAATAGGTAAGTTAAGCCTGTTCACATTTATTTTTAGTACTGATATATTTGACCTCAGCTCTATCATAATATTTATAATTATGTGTATTTTGTTGTATTTGCCATTTCTTCCTTGTGAGGGGTGTATATTTTGCTCTTTTACTTAAAAAAACTGGGGGTGTGGGGAGTATTTAGGAAAGTTTGTATTTTTGTTCTAATCATTTTCCTTTGTACTTACATCTTTTAAAATGCCCTCAATTCCTCTGTCTGCTTAATTCTCTCTCTCTCTCTCTCTGTCTCTCTCTCTCTCTCTCTCTGTCTCTCTCTCTCTCTGAGCGTGTGTATGTGTATGTGAAAACACTGCATCCATGTAATCAAACTAGGATAATGATAGGCAACAGTGGGGCTCTGTATCCACTTGCTGCTCCTCCATATTGAAGAACTGGTGATAACACCTAGCTCCTGTGGCCAAAAGATCCAGCCATGCTTGGGCGGACTGGCTTTCTCTTCTCTCTGATCTGCTGTTCACTCTCTTGTTCTGTGGGCTCTGAGTTGTGTAGTTTTGTGATGGGTGTATAGCTTCTTTGTTGCAAAGGCTTTCCTGGGGAAATTTTTATTCTTTGCATTTGCAAATGCTGAATTCATATTTAGTATGGAATTTCTGTCAGTTGATCTTTTTTTCTGTAACAGCTTTATTGAGATGGAATTAACATACGACACAGTTTACGCATTTAAAGTGTACAGTTCAATGTTTTTTTCAGTCTATTCGTAGAGTTGTGTAACCATCACCACAGTTTAATTTTAGCACATATTCTTTACCTCAAAAAGAAACCCCGTGTCAGTTAGCTATTACTTTCCTCCCCTTTTTCTACCCCTTTTTCTACCCAAGTAACCTCTAGTCTACTTTTTTATTTCTATGGATTTGCTTATTCTGGACATTTCACACAAATGGAATCATGCAATATGTGGTCTTTTGTGACTGATTTCTTTCACTTCGGATCATGTTGCCAAGGTCCATCTGTGTTGTAGCATGAATTAGTACTTCATTCCTTTTTATGGTCAAATAATACATATTCCATTGTTTGAGTATACCATAGTTTGTTCATTCATTCATCACTTGCTGCACATTTGGGTTGTTTCCACCTTTTGACTATTACGGATAATTCTCCTATGAATATTTGTGTGCAAGTTTTTGTATGGACGTATGGTTTCATTTCTCTTGGGTATACATCTAGGAGTGGAATTGTTGGGTCATATGGCAACTCTATGTTTAACTTTTTGGAGAACTGCCAAACTGTTTTCTGAAGTGGCTGTACCATTTTACATACCTACTGGTAATGAATGAGGGTTCCAATATCTCTGCATCCTTGAAACACTTGTTATCTATCTTTTCTATTATAGCTGTCCTTACTGGTGTGAAGTGGTATCTGTTATGGTTTTGATTTGCATCTCTGTAGTGATTAGTGTGTTGCTTTGGTTATTGCCTTCATATCTGGTGTGCCAGGTTTTTCCTCCCAGTTCCTTCAGTGGAACTGTTTCTATTATTCTCTCTTCTTCACTCTTATTATTCCATTTTCTAGTTGCAGGTTTTTTTTACTCTATCAAAATTTGCAGTGATTTTATATTAATCATCTACCTTCATCCTCATCTTTCTTTTAGTGTCTTATATGTATATTTACATATTTTTAAATACCATCAATCCTTTTGCTGACATTTTCCCAGTTATCATTTGGTTAGGTAAAGCTTATACTCTAGTAGATTCCTTAGGAAGGACTGGTAAGTGCAGAATTCTACAGACTCTTGTAAGTTGAAAAATGTTTTTCTGTTGCCTTTATATTTGAGGAACATCTTGACTGATATAAACTCCTTGGGTCACACTTATTTTCCTTGAGCTTTATTGTTTAATGCTGCTCTGTTTTTTACCTTGCTTTGTATCTTGGTTTGGAAAGGTCTCATAATCTAATGCTGGTCTAATGCTTTTGATTTATAAGTTATTTATTCTTTTTATCTGAAAGTGTTGAGAATTTTATCTTTATGTTTGAAACCAAATTGTTTTTACTAGGCTATGTTTCAGAGCTGCTTTGATTAATTTTCCTAGGTACCTGGTGAACCCTTAAATGTGTAGATTCAGGCCAGCGTTGGCTCACGCCTATAATCCCAACACTTTGGGAGGCCAAGGCAGGAGGATTGCTTGAGCCCAGGAGTTCAAGACCAGCCTAGGCAACACAACAAGACCTTGTCTCTGCAAAAAATAAAAAAATAAAAATAGCCAGGCATAGTGGCGTGCACCTGTAGTCCCAACTACTTGGGAGCTGAGATGGAAGGATTACCTGAGCCCAGGTAATGTTGAGCCCAGGAGGTCGAGGCTGTGGTGAGCCATGATTATGTCACTGCACTTCAGTCTGTATGTCAGAGTGAGACCCCAACTCAAAAAAATAAAAATAAAATAAAGACATTGCTGACAAAGCCAATCATAATGACAGTAGTATCATTTTTTTTTAAATGTGTAGATTCAATAAGGCTGTTTGTTTTGTTCCTTTCGACATGTCTGAGTTCCTTGTAGATCCTGGATGTTAGACCTTTGTCAGGTATATAGTTGACAAATATTTTTTTCCCCTTCTGTGGGCTGTCTCCCCACTCTCTTGATGGTTTCTTCTGTTTTGCAGAAGCTTTTCCATTTGATGAGGTCCCACTTGTCTATCTTATCTCCTATGGCATGGACATTTGGGGTTTTGAT
>CAUYQG010077850.1:0-12431 GCA_963574415.1 Tarsius wallacei | reverse complement strand
ATTCTTTCTTCTGCTTGGCTAATTCTGCTTTCCATGCTTATTAGTTTGTTATTTATTTCCATCACAGTATTCTTTACTGCTGTTATTTCTGTCATCAGCTCCTTCCTATTTTCTTCTTGTCTCTCCTCAATTTTTTTTATTCTCTCTATTAATGTCTTGATGTCTGGATTTGTTGCATGTGACCAGTCATTCTGGGGGCTCTTCATTGTTTGTGTTCCGAAGTCTCTTTTCTCAGTGTCTGACCTCCCAGGGGTCTGTGCGAGACCTATGTTCTTCTTTTGGTTTTTCTTCATTTGTGCAGTTTTTTCTTCCTACTTTTTCCTTCCCTTAACGTCACCGTCTTCTTTAATTCTGTTATTCAGGGATGAAGTGGTTGCTTTTACTTCTGTCTGTTCAGTCTCTTATTCTTCTTTATGCATATCCTCTTACTTTGTTCGATTCTGGGGTTGCACGGTAGGTTGGGACTGGTCCTTTTTTGCAGTTTTGAGATTTCCTTAAGGGGGGAGCTGTGATTCTAAATCTATCTGCAGGTCCTGGTATCTGCCGACAGGTGTGTGGATAATCTGAAACCCACTTGCCACTGCCTTGGAATCTGTCCATGCAGTGAGGTTGTAGGTTTACTCCTGAAATAAAATGAGTTTACAGAGAGAGGAGAATGGAGCAGACAGTGGGGGGAAGAGGGGAGTGGAAAGAGAGAATAGTAAGGGGAGAACAGACGAGTGTACCAACAAATGGAGAGAGAGACAAAAACTGAAACAGATAAAAGCAATAGACCATGGCTACCAACTGACCAACTCCCATACAAAAAAAACTAAAACATACAATGTTGCTAACATACAAGCTAACCAATCTCCTTATTTGTGTCCTATTCCTCTATACAAAGATATGGTTTACAGAGAGAAGGAAAGAAAAGAAGATAAAAAAAGGAAAAAAAAAGAAAAAAGGGATAAAATAAAAGGAATAGAATCAATTCAGTAAACTAACAGAACCAATCAAGCACACTCTGAGACTTTTCCTTTAATTACAATGTCCTTTCAGCTCTGATTTCTAGCTGTTTTTTCATGCTGGTAAATTTGTTCACAGTTAGGGTCAGTTTCCCCTTTTGGTTTGTTACCTTGAGTCGCCAGCAGGTGATGCTGTCTCACGGCTCCAGCTGCTCATCCCACATGGAAGGGAGCCGGAAAAAAGCCAGAACTGATAGCGTGGCCTCAAGGCACACGGGAGGAGACCCACAGCTCGGCAGGATGTCAAGGCGGCAGTAGTGGTGGCAGCGATCTGAGCAGATGCTGCCTGCAGGGGTTCCAAGGTCCGAAGGCGTGGATCACCTCAGACACAGGTGGTGCAATGTGCAATGTGCAATGTGCTACAGCAGCAGTGGCACTGTGGTGGCCGCAGCGGTGGCTTCTGCTGCTTCTTCCCGGATTGCTGTGATGTAGAGCTTGCAGGAGCTTCCACAGATCTTTAATATAAGATTATTTTTCCCTGAGCCCGTGGGTTTGAGACCCGCTTGGGCAACTTGGCGAGACTTCATCTCTACAATAAATCAAAAAATTAGCCAGGTGTGGTAGCCCACACTTGTAGTTCCAGCCACTTGGAAGGCTGAGGCCAAAGGATTGCTGGAGCTCAGCAGGTTGAGGCTGTGGTGGCTGGGAGCGGCCACTGCACTCCATTCTGGGTGACAGAGTGAGACTCTAATTAAAAAAAAAAAAGATTATTTTTCTACAGCTTGAAATATATCATGTGTGATATTTGGTAAACATTTGTTGGTAGCAATTCTTGGCCTGTATTTGTTAGAAAATGTTTTTATTCTTCCCTGACATTAGAAAGATATTTTCACTGATACAATTCTGGTTTGTTATGACAGTTACTTCTATCAGCAATTTGAAGATACTTTTTCTAATACTTCAGGAAGCCATTGTTACTGTTGGCCATTCAGCTCTCAGTCTAATCATAATTACTCTAAAGTTATGTTATCTTTTCCTCTGAATGCTTTTAAAATCTACTTCTTTCTTTGGTATACGGTATTCTCATGATGTGTCTAGATGTGTATTTTTTTTTTTTACCTTTTGAGTTTAGGATATGTTCTACTTTTTGAATCTGATTTATTAGTGTTGATAAATTCTCTTTTCTATAATTATTATTTTTTTACATATTGTCTTTATTGTCTTTTTATTCTCATTCTAGGTTTTCAAATAGTTATATGTTAGAGCTATATAGGAGTTGTCCATTTCCTTTCTTGTTATTAAAATGTAACTTAATTGCATTGTGACTTGACACTAGGGCTATTGAAATTCTTTGAAATTTGTTAAGACTTGCTTTATGACTTAGTTTGTGCATTTGAAAAGATCTGAAAGTAAAGTTGTTTTCCACTCTTGTCTCATTTAATGATGTAAGTATTTTTATTTAGATTTGTACTTTGTGAAAATAGCAGTGACCATATGCCTTCAATTTTTATTGTCTCCTACACCTCACAAAATGTCAAGAATACATGCTTACATGATTGACAAACTGGGATTCTAGTTCTAACTCAGTGCTGCCTACTATCTAATACTTTTTCAGATGTCTTGCTGGGTTGTTATTGGACTCTTTTTGGAGGTCTGTGTACCAGTTTGCTCCAGCATGAAAAACAACTTGAGCAGGTTGACTATTTTCCCGGGAGTTTAGATTTCCTGTTGTAAGATATTACTACTTGTGCAAGCTGAGATTTCTATTACACTGATAATGTAAATGGTCTCAACTTGTAAGGAATTTCAAAAAGTTTTTCCTAATTTTCCCTAGTTCTGCGTGTGCATTTATTTCATTGTTAATTATTTGCTCAGAAGCTGGAATGCTCAACAGAATAGTCAGAAGTAATTTTCAAAGCCTGTTTTCTCAGCATTGTGGTCTATTGCAAAATCTCAAGTAAAAGAGTGACTGACTAAATGAATCTCTATGAGTGAATAAATCCAATGCTTTGACCAGCTGGGACCATTCATAGTTGATATACCACAGGATGGCGATCAAAGGACTAGAATCACCATTCCAAAAGATTTAAGCTCAACCATTAACCTTATAACAGGAAAGCGATGTTCTTGGGATACAGTAGATCCAGACTCAGAAGGTAGCTGGTTTGACAGCATCCCAGGGTCTTTTTGTAGCTTCTGTGTACTCCCAGTGGGGCGTAAGAGTCCGCTAGGATCCTGAACACCCTTTCTTATCCCAGAGTAGCATGAGGATTTCTTTGACTTGCTAGCGAGATATCTTCTTCCCATACTTCTGAGAGAGTCTTCCATTGATTTGTTCAACCTTGTTCATTTGTGGATCCACAAAAATGATTGGTGGAGAGAGCTGATCAGGGATACCTGGCTAGAGAAATATTGGCCTGAAGAGTTGATAATTCTGTAAAGTCTTGATGCAGTACCAGACAGATAATGAGCTTTTATTTAAAATCAAATATTAGCCGGGCTTGGTGGCTCAGCCTGTAATCCCGCGCTTTGGGAGGCTGAGGTAAGTGGATTGCCTGAGCCCGCGGGTTCGAGACCCGCCTGGGCAACTTGGCGAGACCTCATCTCTACAATAAATCAAAAAAAAAATCAGCTGGGCATGGTAGTGCATGCCTGTAATTCCGGCTACTCGGAAGGATCGCCGGAGCCCAGCAGGTCGAGGCTGCAGTGGCCGGGAGCGATCACTGCACTCCAGTCTGGGTGACAGAGTGAGACTCCAACTCAAAATAAACAAATAAATAAAATCAGATATCAACACTATCACCATCATCATCATTATTGCAGTGTTGATGGAATCCTTTTTGCATATTTATGCTAACTATTCACTCCTCCCATACCAGCCACATATGGGGCATTACTTATTTTGTTAAAAACACTTAGATTATCTCTCTTCTATTGCTCTCTCTCTCTCTCTCTCTCTTTTGAGTTGGAGTCTCTGTCCCCCAGGCTGGAGTACAGTGGCACAATCATGGCTCACTGCAGAGTCAACTCCTTGGGCTCAGTTAAGCCTCAGTCTTCTGAGTAGCTTGGGACTACAGGCATGTACCACCATGCCTGGCTATTTTTTTATTTTTTGTAGGTATGAGGTCTTGCTATGTTGCTCAGGCTGGTCTCGAACTCCTGGGCTCAAGCAATCCTCCCACTTCAGCCCCCCAAAGTGTGGGATTACAGATGTGAGCTACTGCGCCTGGCCTTTCTCTTTTTTTTTTTTTTTTTTTTGAGTTGGAGTCTCACTCTGTCGCCCAGACTGGAGTGCAGTGGCCGCTCCCGGCCACTGCAGCCTTGACCTGCTGGGCTCCAGCAATCCTTCCGCCTCAGCCTTCCGAGTAGCTGGAACGACAGGCGCGCGCTACCATGCCTGGCTAATTTTTTGATTTATTGTAGAGATGAGGTCTCGCCAAGTTCCCCGGGTGGGTCTCGAACCCGCGGGCTCAGGCAATCCACTCACCTCAGCCTCCCAAAGCACGGGATTACAGGCTGAACCACTGAGCCCGGCGGCCTTTCTCTTTTTAATACACTATGAGCTGGTATAGAATCAGGTTAGTGGTGGTGGTGGTGCAGAGACCCTTTTATTTAAATACATTGAAGAATTCACAGCTGCTTAGCCAAGCTGTACCCGTTTCTTCCCATAACTCACATGATTTTGCTAATTCAGAAGAAATGTGTTGATGCACTATTAAAAAACATGATCTGTTTTCAGCTTCTGGACAAAAAGGAGAGCAGCAGCCTTTAGTGGCCGTGTCAGTTTTGCCTGTATTATGTGCAGATGTGCCAGCTGCCAGTAGGCATTTTCTTTCTGAGAGCGCTAACCACTTAATCCTGGGTCAGTGAGGTGCAGCTCTCAGCCACTGGATCCAATTGCAGTCCCTCTATGTTCCCTGTGATTGCAGGTTTCTCCAGCTCTATAAACAAATTGTAATCAACTAAACCTGTTACCTCTGAGTAGTGATGTCATGATATGAAATAGTAACTGTTCAAAATATAGTAATGGTGGCTTAAAACTGTATTTGTTTCTTGAAAATAAAGAGAAAAAATTTAAGAAAAGAAGGGAAAATCAGAAGCTCAAGAATTGGAATTCTGAAGGGCCCTCTGACTCTTTTCCCTCTACATAATGAAAAATTGCATATGTATACGACATGTTTTATGTGGTCAGATGCAGCACAAATATTGTGTACATCTTTTGCTGGAGTAACAATGCATTAGCAGCATCACAAATAAGCTCTGCCTCAGCATCTACATTTTTATGACATTTTTATGTTAATGCAAGTCAAACTTATGTTTTGTGATGTATCTAATCCACCTAAAATGAATCCATTTGCATTTCTATAATCCAATCAGCTCTAGCCTCCCCTACTGAAAAGTTAGAGGTAAGGTCCAAGGCAGAAATATGGCAGAAAAGTTAGATGTAAAGTCCAAGGCAGAAATAAGTCTGGGCCCAGAGAGGCTTAGCTTTTAAAAGACGATTTTCTCCTTTGACACATGGAGGCAGTGTGGGTTTAGATGGGGAGCTCTGAGTAAGGGCAATGGTAGAACAGTGGTGAAGGAGTGACCCTAGGGGCTGAAGCTACCAGTGCTGATAATATAATGTTTTGTGTATTTAATTTTATTATTTAATCATATTTTTTGATGCTGTTTCATAACTTTCCCTTCCACTCCGGCTCAGAGTCTCTGCCATGTTTCCTAGACTGTGTGCCAAGTTTCTGTCAAATATTTAATGTATGCTGGGTATTGTGCTAAGTATTTATTGCATATCTGCTGTGTACAATGTATATAAAATATTTACTGAGTATCTACTGTGTGTGTATGCTAGAACTGGAGATGAGTTTTCACTCAGAAGCTCTCTTGTGCACACATCAGTCCACTGAAGATGGTATATCCATCAGAGCTTATTTGGAAATTTTGGGTTATGATGCAATGCCCCTTTTTCTATGACTGAGCTGGATATGAGTGAATTCCTGTAGGAAACTGAAAAGAAGCTATTTGGTGTAGTGGAAGAAACATTAGACTATAGAGTCTTGAGTCTAGATGGAATGGCACGTTGAAGAAAAGCTCATACTTTTAAAATTAAAGAATGCATAAATAAATGAAAAGACATCTACATTCATGGATTGAAAAATTTAATATAGTTAAGATGTCAATACTACTCAAAGTGATCCACAGATTTAATACAATCCTTATAAAAATCCCAATGAATTTTTTTGCAGAAGTAGAAAAACATCCTAAAATTTATAACTCACATGGAATCTTAAGGGACCTGGCATAGCTAAAACAATCCTGAAAAAGAACAAAGCTAAAGGAATCATTTTTCCTGATGTCAAAACTTACTACAAAACTAATCAAAAGTTTCATATTGGCATAAAGACAGATGTGTAGACCAATGGAATAGAGTGTCCAGAAATAAACCCTCATATATATGGTCAAATGATTTTTGTTGAACGTGTCAAGACCACTCAGTGAGGGAAAGAGGGTTTTACCAGCAAACAATGGCAGGAAAATTGGATGTCTATATGAAAAGAATAAAGTTGAATTCTTACCTAACACCATATGCAAAATTGAACTCAAAATGGATCTATGAACTAAAGGTAAGACCTAAAACTATAGAACATTTAGAAGAAAACAGAGCAAAAACGTCATGACGTTGAAAGTGGCAGTGATTTTTTGAATATAGACAAATTGAACTTCATGAAAATTAAAATATTTTTACATCAAAAGACATTAGACATTATTATTATTATTTTTTGAGTAGGAGTCTCACTCTGTTGCCCAGGTTGAAGTGCCATGGCATACTCACAGCCACCCCAGCATCGACTTGCTGGGCTCCGGCGATCCTTCTGCCTCAGCCTTTCAAGAATCTGGAACTACAAGCATGTCTTACTAATTTTTGATTTATTGTAGAGATGAGGTCTCATCAGGATGCCAGGGCTGGTCTTGAACCCGCAGACTCAGGCAATCTACTCTCCTTGGCTTCCCAAAGTGCTGGGATTACAGGCTGAGCCACCAAGCCTGGCCTCCAAAGATATTATTAACGGACTCAAGAGGCAAACCCAAAAAGTGGGAAAAAATATTTGCAAATCATATATCTGATAAGGGACTGGTATCCATACTGTATAGAAAACTCCTAAATCAACATAAAAAGAACATAAACCATCCAATTTAAAAAATGGGCCAATGACTTGAATACATATTTTTATAAATAAGATACATGAATGGCCAATAAGTACACGAAAAGATGTTCACCATCAATAATCACTAGGAAAATACCAACCAAAACAACAAGATACACTATGGCCACTATGAAACATACACACACTCACACACACACACCTAGAAAATAATATGTGTTGGTGTGGATGTGGAAAAATTGGAACACTTGTGCACTGTTGTTGGAATGGTACAGACACTGTGGAGAATAGTATAGTGGTTCTTCAAAAAGTTCAAAATAGATTTACCATATGATCCTGCAATTTCACCTCTGAGTATATATCCAAAAGAATTGAGAGCACGATTTCTAATAGATATGTGTACACTCAAGGTCATAGCAGCATTATTCACAATAGCTAAAAGGTGGAAGCAACACAAGTGTCCATGGGCAGATGAATGGACAAAAAAAATGTGGTATTTACATACAAAGGAATATTATTCAGTCCTAAAAAGAAAGGATTTTCTGATCTATACTGCAACATGTATAATCCTCGAGACATTATGCTAAGTGAAATAATCCAGTGACAAAAACAGATACTGTGTGATTCCACTTATGTGAGATAACTAGGTCAGTCAAAATGATAAACACAGAATGTAGTATGGTGGTGGTTTAGGGGATGGGGAAATGGGGATCTATTGTTTAATGAGTACAGAGTTTCAGTTTCGTAAGGTGCAAAGAGTTCTGGAGATGTATGGTGGTGATGGTTGTACAACAATATGCATATGATTAATGTCACTGAATTGTACACTTGCAAAAGGTTAAGATGGTAAATTTTATGTTATATGTATTTTACCACAATAAAAAAATTACAAAAAAGCCTATGCTTTACATTAAAATGCTACATAATCAGTATACTCTCATAGGGTTCAAATTCTCACCCTAACTTCACTTACCAACTCAGGAAAATGACTTTAACTATTCTGGGATTTGGCTTTCTTATCTATTAAATGAAGATAGCAGCACTTAACTCATTAGATTATTGAGAAATATTGAGTTAAGGCATGTAAAACAGTATCTGGTGTTTAGGAAGAACTTAATCTATGTTAGCTACTGGCTTTGTTATTTATAGAGTTTTTGAAGTTTAGAACAGTAAGAGTTCTTTAGGCCAAGCTTTTTAATTTAACAGATGAAGAGAACTGCAGGACTGAGGCACAGAAGAGCTAAATGCCTTACTCATACTCACACAGCTACATGGGATAGAGCCAGTATAAGAATCTTGGACTCCAGATTTTTTGGACAGTGCCCTTCTAGTCCGGCTGCTGCTTTCCTTGAAGAGAACAAATGTAAGGAACAATATGAAAGGACTGTATCTTTCTTGTTGCCCTATAGCAGGTAGCTCAGGACAGGTGCTCCTCCATCACCCTTTAGCTTGGTTGACCTTGAGACAAAGGTATGGTACATTCCCTGAACTTCAGGACCAAAGTCAGCTGATTTGAGCTTCTCTTTCCTCATCTCCATTCCGAATAATCCCGTCCCCTGGGTACTTCTCCCATTTGCCCCATTTCTGCTGATTTTTAGATAAGTCAGCAGACATCTATCTGGAGGCTGTCTGGGAGGAGTCCAGGAACTTCCAGGAAATGAAGGCTACAATTCCTCATCTTTTCTTCTCTTAGAGCTGGAGTTACACAACTCCAAACATCTAACCAGAGTTTGGCTAGTCAACTTCTGGTGGGCAGGGAAAGGAAATAGGCTTTGATTTAGACTAAAAACCAAAGACTGGGATTTACTTATTTATTTATTTTTCCTTTTGTTTCATTCTTTCAGCTCCCTGTAGAAATGGCCTCCACTTATATGCAATTCTTTGTCTCTCCACTGCCCCCCACCTTATTTCATCTCATGTCTTTGGCTGTGAGGTTATAAGGTTGCTTTGACTCTGTCAGGAAATTGTAGGACAGAGGCTTCTGCCAACTGGGATTACAGGATGGGACATTCTTCCTTGAAGTCTCTGGCATGATACAGGATTAGAATCTTCTGTCAATTTGCATGTGACACCAGTGGCTTCATGTGGTTTGTATTCAGGGAAACACTGTTGGTTATTTATCTGAGAAGAGAGAAAATGGTGGTTGTGGTGGTTGTGGAAGTGGTGTTTGTGTGTGTGTGTGTGTGTGTGTGTGTGTTCAAAGGTGGGGGTGGGCTTGAAGGGATGGAATTGGCGGGAAAATCTTCAGTGGGCTCTTTTCTCCTATAACACTGACCCTGGGTGATTAGCAAAATGCGCACAGGGTTTTATCCATATTCATGCGCCCTTTCTCACAAGCATAAACAATCCAGTCTCTATTATTTATTTGCCTGTGCAGCTTCACCTTCCCTGCCACCTGCAGCGCCCTGTGCTGCTCCGTTGACATCATTCTGGCTCTGGTGGGGGGTGGGAGAGACTCCCCTGACTGGGGCTTGGGTATGAGTGGGGGACTCCACAGAGAGCAGAGGGAGATCTTCTCCATACAGCATCTGCGGCAGGCTGGAAACTTTAACAAAGTGCATTCACAGCTATGATGGCACACAGTCCTTAAGAGGACCCTGTGGAGTAGGTAGGGTTGCATAATTATTCCTGTGTGACAAAGAAGAGAATGAGGCACAAAGATGGGGCTATTCATTGGTTTGCTCTTCCAGATCCATTCCCCGTGCTGCTTTGCCTGGCTCTTTCCTCTGGTAGGCTGACTTCAAGGGACCCCTCCACCCAGTCTCCTTTGTAGCTAGATGGCACCAGGAGACAGAAGTTGTGGTTTTTGTACCACCTGTGTGATGTTGGCAGGATCTGAGTTCCAAGAAGTAGTCACATCGCTATTGGCCATACCGCTGCTTTTCCACACCTAAACCTTCCACTGTTTTCCAGCAATCTTTTTGCACTCTCTTGTGCCCTTCAGGCCCATGGGTGTCAAAGACTTCCTGTAGATTCTAGCTCCTTTGCCGTTCTGTATTGGTTCCCTTAATCCTCCCCACAGCTCTGCAAAAAGTCCTTTCATGTATTCTTTTTCTATGAAACCCTTTGAGTAAGCAGCTGATGCCTGCGGGGACCCCAGCTGAGAAGATGAGTAGCTTGCCAGTGACCACACAACTGAGTAGGGAGAGCCCAGGATTCCTCTTTGTTCATTGGGATTGTTTTTGTTGGGTCACGATGCTCATCCCTGCATCACTGGTGTCTTCGTCTTCATTCCTTCTCAGAAGGCTGTGAAACCACCAGCAAATAAGAGATCTGGATCTCGTCCCATCTTTCCCACTCTTTATGAATACTGGATTTCATGGACTTACTTTTCTTTGAAGAATCAGGAACCAAAGTGTGGGCATGGATAGTGTGAATGGTATGAGAGAAATTCAGGGTTTTTTTCTTTTAACCTGCTTGTTCTTCTGTCTGAGGAAGTATCACATTTATGAGTGCAATGTAAGGTGATGTGGGTGGAGTTTTACAGTCCGGAGTAGCAGATGATAATTATCTTCATTCACTTTCAATCCTAATCTCTCCATGCACTTGGGGGATTGCTAACCTCTCTGTATTCAGTGTTTGGGAGGTGTGATTACTGTTTTATCCACTTTCTTCATACATGATAGGAAAGCAGACTGTCCAAATACTCTACTTCATGCTGAAACAGGGTGAGGTTGGACTTTCTAGCATTCATCTCACTTAATAGTCCCAGACTCTTCTTTCCCTCTCCTAGTGCACAGGTGGAAGCAAGCAAATCACATGCTTCAAGGGGCTCTTAGGGTGAAGAGTAGAAGCAAAACGCACTATTCTGCTCTGTGTTCTTGCTTTCTTTGAAAAGGAATCTCAGTATGAGGTGCACATCATTTACATTCCAATTTGATAACAATTTACCACATGCTTACTGTGAACTGGAACATGAGAGGTCCTAGAAGGGATATTGAAGGAGCAAATGGCATAGTGTTTGCCTTAAAAAAACTTTTATTATGAAAATATAGCCAACCTGGGAAAAACCCCAGACAGATATGCAAGAGAGTTTACGTGCAAATGCTGAAAGTATGCTGTCGCTGCATATCATATGTGGTTGTGAACTAAAGAAGATAACCATGAACTGTCAGGCGAGGGAAACTGCTAGGGGAGGGAGGGGCATACATCATCAACAAGGGTACCTGCATGATCAATGTTTGTATACCTAACCCTGAAATGTACCCCACATCTTTATAATAAAATATTTTTAAAAAAGAAGATGGCCATGAAGGTGTTAGAAAAAGCTTCATGAAAGGTATTGCAGAAGGAGTGGAAGGATTCGGACCCCATGGATTATTGAATTTAATATGACTACAGATTTATCTCCTTTGTGGCTCAGAGTTACTTTCTTGGAAAGGACACAGACCTGTCCTAAATCGGTCTTTACAGCCATGTGTAGTTGCCTCTCTATAATTACAACATTGCCCAAGCTGCAACCCCCTTTGACTTAGGAGTCTTTTCTTTTGGTCCCATGTGATAGAAAAAAGAGGATGGTGACAACATGCTTCCCAGTAGTGGGTGAAATATTTCCATGGAAAGTCATTTAGATCCAGACACTTGGTTACTGAGTTTATTCTTCCCCTAACACCACAAAGGCAGATAGTAGCTTGAAAAAAATCACTAAGAAGCTCTTAACCTTGTAACATACAGTTTTTGCTAAAATATATATTAATAATATATTATTGAGCGAGCATAGATGAAGAAGGCCAGGGAGGGAGGAAGCAATGAGTGTAAGATCAGTGCTCTTTGCCCACAGACTCTATAATCAATAAGATCGGGTCAATAACTGCTTTATTACTGCACTACCCCCACCCCGGAGAAAACTCATTTTAAAATTAAGAATATATTTTGCAAAACTGGATTAACAATATTGAATATTTTGCTCTTTGATATGACTAACCTTCAGAATAAAATTATTAAGTATGGAAAATGCTTCCTGGGCGAAGTCTTTCTTTCTTCTGCCTCCTCACTTTTCCAACCACATTCCCTCTCTCCCTTGTCCTAAACTCCATTCCTCCACTCCCCACCACAGCCCCCACCTGATAGCTTGTGAAGGAAACAACAGCAAATTTCTAAGCTCTCTGGCACAAATGTGGGTGTATATTCGTATTGAATACAGCACATGAGAATTACTGATGTTATTAGAATTGATTGCACAGCGTCTTTCTTTATGAAAACATGAGGTTTCGGTGTTCACATTTTCAAAAATTATAATAAACTCCTCTCACCCATTCCATCTTCTTGAGCTGCTTATCACTGTTTACCATTAGCAATTATAATCTCCTACATATAACTTGTAGGT
>CAUYQG010077849.1:0-23537 GCA_963574415.1 Tarsius wallacei | reverse complement strand
AATCATCTGAGCCTCCCTTCCCCCTGCTTCTTCCAATTCTCTCTCTCTCCCTCTCTCTCTCTCTCTCTCTGTCTCTCTCTGTTTCTCTGGCCCCCCCCCCCCCCCCCCCCAACAACCCAAACACCGGGGTTTTTGGGGGATATAAAAAAAATAAAAATGGAGGAAAAAAAAGAATGCTCAGGCAGATCCTTGGATAAATTTTGGAGGTTGAACAGACAGGATCTGATGCCAATTTGGAAGCAAAAGGGAATAAGTAAGGAAAACACCCATGTTTTTGGCTTGAGTAGCCCCATACATGTGCTAAGAAAACTGAAAGGTCAAACAGCCTTGCAAACAAAAGTCCCAAGACTCAAAAGAACATCTGAGTATCAGGTGTAGAAACAGATGAAGATTGAGTACAAATACACAGTGGCCTGAAATGAGAGGCTAGAAAAAGGAAGAGTCTGCAAATGAGAAGTCAGTCAAGTATAGGGAAAAAAATAGGAGAACATGAAGTCCCAAAAATCCAGAAGCAAGTTTTCAAAAAGCAAGCAGTGAAATAGCCAGGCATGGTGGCTCACACCTGTAATCCCAGCATTTTGGGAGGCCAAGGTAGGAGGACTGCTTGAGCCGAGGTGTTTAGACCAGTCTAGGCAACATAGCGAGATATCATCTCTATAAAAAAAAAAATCAAAATATTAGTTGGCATGGTGGCTCATGCCTGTAAGAGCCTGAGGAGGAAGGATCACCTGAGTCCAAGGAGGTCGAGGTTGCAGTGAGTGTACTACACTCTAGCCTGAATGAGAGAGTGAGATGCTGACAAAAAAAAAATGTTTTAAAGTTCAGTAAGACAAGAAGAGAGAAATAACCACTGGATCGGGCACGGTGGCTTATACCTGTAATCCCAGCACTTTGGGAGGCTGAGGCAGGAGGACTGCTTGAGCCTGGGAGTTCAAGACCAGTCTGGGGAACAGAGCAAGACCTCATCTCTACAAACAACTAAAAAAAAATTAGCCAGGCATAGTGGCTCACGCCTGTAGACGCAGTTACTCAAGAGGCTGAGGTGGAAGAGTTGCCTGAGCCCAGGAGGTTGACGCAGTGGTGAGCTGGGCATGGTAGCGCACTCCTGTAGTTCCAGCTACTTGGAAGGCTGAAGCAGAAGGATCGCCTGAACCCAGCAGGTCGAGCCTGGGTGGCCATGAGAGTGCCACTGCACTCCAGCCTGGGCGACACAGTGACACTCTAACTCAAAACAAAACAAAACAAAAAATAGGCTAAATTGGGTTCAATTAAGGAATACAAAGATGATCTAACAATTAGAAAGTCTCTCAATATAAATTACAACACTAACAGATGAAAGGACAAAATCAATATGATCACTGGTCACCTCCTATGTGCCAGGCACTATTCTAGAAGATTCCTTTTAAAGTCAAGAACAGGACTATACAACAATGTTCTACTGAACAATGACAACAATCAACAATGTCAACTAGCTCAATAATTAGGAAGAAATAAGGAGCATACAAATTACAAATAAACTGTCACAATTTATTGGCAGCATAACTATCCAACATAGAAAACTTCAAAGAATCCACAGACAAGCTCTCAGTACAAAAAGAGCTTAGGAAGGTTTACTAGATTCAAGTTCAAAATAGAAGAAAATCAATTCCCCTTGTGCACCTCTGTCATCACCACAACGGTAAGGCTCAGCCAGCCTCAGTTGCAAAGGAGATGATACCCATCCCCAGCAGCTGAGCCCAGTCAACCTCCAGCCTAGACTCAGATAGGTAAGTTTAGTAGAAAACCCAGACAACCCCAGAGACTAAATATTACTTAGCATTATAATAATAACAATGATAATCTTAAAATCCCTTCCTATGGACTACAGTAATCAATTACATTATAATAATAGTAACAAAATCATATATCTAGCAGTAAATCTAATAAAAGTGTGTCAGACCATTTTGAAAAACGTTGTGGCCGGGTTCAGTGGCTCAGTCTGTAATCCCAGCACTTTGGGAGGCTGAGGTGAGTGGATTGCCTGAGCCTGCTGGTTCGAGACCAGTCTGGGCAATTTGGCGAGACATTGCTCTACAATAAAAAAAATCAAAAAAATTAGTCAGGCGTGGTAGCGCACGCCTGCAGTTCTAGCTTCTTGTAAGGCTGAGGCAGAAAGATCCCTGGAGCTCAGCAGGTCGACACTGGGGTAGCCGTGAGTGTGCCACTGCACTCCAGCCTGGGCGATAGGATGAGACTCCAATTCAAAAAAAGAAAGAAAAAAAAAGTTGTAAGAATTTGATGAAAGAGATAAGAGACCTAAATAAGTAGAAATATAAAGCATATTTCCAGAAGGATGGGAAGGACAGAAAGACCCTCTGATATAAAAATAAAAGATTTCCCCAGGCTAATCTCAGTATTAGGTGACATTTCAATCAAAATCTGAATAAAGATTTTTGATGGAATAAGAGGAACAAAGAGCTAAGAACAACTAAGACAAATTTGAAGTTTTATATGGCTAAGGTGCAATTCAAATCTGTGGGAAGAAAAATATACTATTCTATAATTAAGACTGAGACAAGCCGGGCTCGGTGGCTCAGCCTGTAATCCCGCACTTTGGGAGGCTGAGGTGAGTGGACTGCCTGAGCCCGCGGGTTTGAGACCCACCTGGGTAACTTGGCAAAACCTCATCTCTACAATAAATCAAAAAAATCAGCCGGACGTGGTAGCGCACGCCTGTAATTCCGGCTACTTGGAAGGCTGAGGCGGAAGGATCGCTGGAGCCCAGCAGGTCGAGGTTGCAGTGGCCAGGAGCAGCCACTGCACTCCAGTCTGGGCAACAGAGTGAGACTCCAACTCAGAAAAAAAAAAAAAGGCTGAGACAACTGCTTGCCATGAAAAGAGTAACTGAATTAGGGCAACACAACAACTCATTTTGAGAAATAAGCTACAAGTGGATAAAAGATAAGAATGTAAGAAAACAATTTTTTTTTTAATTTGGAGAAAGTAAATAGAGAATATCTTTACAAGGTCAGTAAAGGAATGACTTTTAAAACATAACACAAAATGCAAAAGACATAAAGAATTATAAAACTGACCACATTAAAATCTGAAATTTCTGTGAAAAAGACACTATAAAGGTAAAAACAATCCATGCCTCAGAGCTACTAGTAATGTAAATTGAGACAATCTCTATAGAATCTCTATTTGCTAATACCTAATACCAAATGTCAAATGCACATATCCCTCTCATGCAGCAATTTTACTCCTGAGAACTTAATCCTAAAGACAGACTGACAAATTTGTGTAAAATGAATGTGTGCAAAGTTGTCCAACACTTCTAAATAAATTAAGGCATATCCATATAACAGAATACCAAATACAACTATTTGGTTTTTTTAAGTATGCACCGGTATGAAATTACCTCCAAGATACACTGTTTAGCAGGGTGGAGCAGAGAAAGCAAGGTATAATTCAGCGAGTACGCCATTCATATAAAAAACAAAGGAGGGAAAGAACACAACATATATAACTGTTTATACATGCAGCTAACATATCTGGAAGGCTATACAGGAAACTGATAACATTGGCTATTCTCAGAGAGAGGAAGGAACACTTCTCACCATATATTCTCTGTAGTCTTTCAATATATTAACCAAAAAAAGATTGTATTTCATCTATTCTAAGATGTACCTTTTTTTCGTTTTAATATATCTGAAATCAGGATGGCTCTTATAACTGATGCCACATCTTAATTTTACTGGAAGCAAAAAATTATGTATCTTGGTCGAGTGCAGTGGCTCACACCTGTAATCCCAGCACTTTGGAAGGCTAGGCGAGAGGATCACTTGAGCCCGGGAGTTTGAGACCAGCCTAGGCAATATAGAGAAGTTGCATCTCTACCACAAAAAAAAAGCCGGGCTCGGTGGCTCAGCCTGTAATCCCGCGCTTTGGGAGGCTGAGGTGAGTGGATCGCCTGAGCCCGTGGGTTTGAGACTCGCCTGGGCAACTTGGCGAGACCTCATCTCTTTTTTACAATAAATCAAAAAATTAGCCAGGTGTGGTAGCCCACGCCTGTAGTTCCAGCTACTTGGAAGGCTGAGGTGGAAGGATCGCCGGAGCCCAGCAGGTCGAGGCTGCGGTGGCCGGCAGCGACCTCTGCACCCTAGTCTGGGAGACATAGTGAGACCCCAAATCAAAAAAAAAAAAAAAAAAGCCAGGTGTGGTGGTGCATGCCTATAGACCCAGCTACTTGGGAGGTTGAAGCAGGAGGATCACTTGAGCCCAGAAGGTTGAGGCTGCAGTGAGCAGTGATTGTGTCACTTGCACTCTAGCCTGGGCAACAGAGTGAGACCCCAACTCGAAAGAAATAATTTTTTAAAAAGGTGTATCTTGTAATTTATGGCATCTTATATCCAATTAAATCAAGTATAAATTCTTAATAAACCTTTTATTTTGGTTATAATTTTAGATTTACAGAAAAGTTGCAAACAGATACAGAGAGCTCCTATATACTTCTGACTCAATTTCCCCTGATGTTAAAATAAGATTGCCATGGTACATTTACCAGACAAAGAAACCAGTATCAGTACATTTCTATTCCCTACACTCTAAATTTTATTCAAAGTTCCCTAATTGTTCATGTCTCTTTAGTTCCCTCTGGTCTGTAGCAGTTTCTCAGTCTTTCCTTATCTTTCATGACTTTGACAGTTTTGAGTGCTGTCCAGCATTTGTAGAATACCCTCTCAATTTGAGGTTACCTTATGTTTTTCTTAGCATTAGACTGGGGTTATGTGTTTTGGGGAAAATACCACAGAGTTGACATTCTTCCTAATCACATCATCTCAAGGGGCACATAATCTCAACATGCTTTATCACTGTGATGTTAACCCTGATCATTTGGGCAAGGTGGCATTTCTCCACTGTCAAGTTGCTATTCTTCCCCTTTCCATATTCTCTTTGGATAAGAGTCACCAATTACAGTCTATACTCAAGGAGAGGTAAGGCAGAGAAATTAATTAAGCACCACTTTCTGGAATGAGGAATATCTACTTATATTATTCAGAATTCTTTTGTAAGGAAGACTTGTCTTTTCTCACCATTTATTTATTCAGTTATTTATAGGTAAAAATCTTAAACTTAAAATAAGAGAAGGCATTCCCTAAAAGATCTTTGCTACATATATAATCCCACGATTAAAATCCAGAATATATAGAGAACTCCTGTAAATCAATTTAAAAAGACAATCCAACAGACAAATGGCCAAAGGCAAAAAAAGGCAGTTCAAATAAAAGGACACCCAATGGCCTTCAAATATATGAAAAGATACCCACCCTCACTAGTAATCAAGGGAGTGCAAAATGAAACAACCACAAGCCATTTCATACTCATCAGACTGGAGTGAAAAAATAACTAAAACACCCAAATATGAATGATGAGAATAAAAAACTAGACCAATTCCTTTTCAGAACAATTTAGCAACAGCTAAAACTAAAGTCCTTTGATCCAGCCATTTTATTACTAGGGATACATTCCAGAGAGAACATCCTTCAACAGATCTAGGTTGATAGGTGAAAACTTTTCAAGAGATACAGGGTCTGGATAGTTCTAGTGGAATAAATTTCTAAATAGTATCTTCCACACACTCTTTCCTAAAACTAAACTCCCTAAGCAAAAGTATGTGGTTATGCTGGTGTCCCTTCACAACCTTATAGAAGACTTTTTCACCTGGCAAAAGCCAAGGCATACCTGTAGTCCATCTATCCCCAAAATGCAAAAACTTCTAGGGCCCTTAACAAAGAATAGCTCAAAACAGCAGTGTTCCTTTGAGAAAGCAAACATCTCTAATGACTGGGTAACAAATCCTCTTGAAAGTCAAGTGGTTTCCAATTTGTAGCTTATGACAAAATTGAAGGTGGATATAACTCAGCTGTCAACTGGTAGAGAATTTAAAAATCATTTTTCATGAAAAATTACCATTTGACCTTTGACATATAACATAAAAGGAATTCAAACATTTGAGAGACACTGCAATAACAAAACTTTTTCCACCTAGATATACTTATTTATTTTAACAAGTTTTCTCAGTTTTACATTTACAAAAAATGACAAGAGTAAGATTTATGCTGAACCATTTCATTCTAGCAGTAAGCTACATCTCCCACAAATTTTTTAAAAAGTATCATTAATCTCAATAGGAGATGCTTTTCCTATAAAAATTTACCTATGTTAAAAAAATGTGTGCTACACTTATATGGTTTGCTCAGTTGTATACAAAAATAACCACAGTAATTAGCTAATCCAAAAGAAAATCTTCAACCCGTAGAGTCTAATGCTCACAGTAAAAAAAATGTCCATTTCTATACAAATATTTGTCATAGAGAAGTATGAGAGTATGCTCAACAAACTATCTTCAAGCAAAGAAATACATAAAATCCTATGGGAGAAATACACTTATACACACAAATTAGTACATGCAAAACTTGTGAAATCTGAATAAAGTTGATAAATTGTGTATCAATGCCAATTTCATGGTTGCAATCTTATACTGTAGTTGCCAGATGAGGGAAATGGGTGAAAGTTATAGGAAATCTCTGTATTTTTTACAACTATACATGAATATCAAAATAAAACATTTTTTAAACTATGTGGCAGGATTTTAAAACTTACTACAAACCTATAATAATCAAAACAATGTGATACTGACATAACAATAAACATATAGGTCAATGAAATATAATTGAGAGCCTGGAAATAAACCTATACATCTAGAGTTCACTGATTTTTGACAAGGTTAACAAAACCATTCCATGGGAAACAACACTCTCTTCAAAATGGTGCTGTAACTACTGGATATCCAATGCAAAAGAACAAAGTTGGACCTCACACTATATATAAAAAATAACTGAAATGGATTAGAGACAAAATATAAGAGCTAAACTTATAAATCACTTAAAAAAAAAAACAAACTTAAGTGGCAAGTCTTCATGATCTCCAAATAGAAAATGGTTTCTTAGAGGGCAACCCCTTCAGGTCCCCTCCCACTGTGGGAGCTTCTCTGTCCTCTCAATAAATCCTGCTTTCAAAAAAGAAAGAAAGAAAGAAAATGGTTTCTTAGAGATGACATTTAAAAGCACAAGCAACCAAAGAAAAAACGGATAAATGGAGATTCAACAAAATTTAAAACTGGTGTCTGTCAAAAGACACTGTCAAGAAAGTGAAAAAATAACCAACAGGCAAAAAATAACTACAAACCATATATCTGGTAAGGATCTACTATCCAGAATATATAAAGAACTCTTACAACTCACAATAAAAAGACAATATAATTTTAAATGAGCAAAAGATTGAGGTAGACATTTATCAAAAAAATATACATACAAATGGCCATCAAGCACATGAAAAGCAAAATCAACAATCATTAGGGAAATGCAAATATAAGTCACCATAAGATAGCCTCACTAAAATGGCCATAATTCAAAAAGAAGGAAAAAAACCCAGAAAATAACAGGTATTGGTGAGAATGTGGGGGAATTGGAACACTCACACATTGCTAGTGGAAAAGTAAACTGGTGTAATCACTATAAAAAAGTCTAGCAGTTCCTCAAAAAGTAAAACATAGCATTATCCTATGACCTAGTAATTCCACTCCTAGCAATAAACTTGAGACATACATATATCCACATGAAAATCTGTACATAAATGTTCACAGTAGCATTATTCATAATAGCCAAAAGGTACAAACAACCCAAAAGTCCATCAACTGATGAATGAACAGAATGTGGTATGCAGTGGAATAGTATTCAGCCATTAAAAAGAATAAAGTACTAATACACGATACAACATGAATGAGCTTTGAAAACACTATGTCAAGTGAAAAAGTTGGTCCCAAAAAACCACATATTGTATGATAATACTTATATGAAATATCTAAAATAGACAAATTCATAGACACAGAAAGTAGATTAATAACTGTCAGGGGCTATGAGGAAAGAGGACTTATGGAATGACTGCTAATGGCTATAGGGTTTCTTTGTGGCATAATGAAAATATGCTGAAATTAGATAATTACAATAGTTGTACAACCTTATGGATATACTAAAAATCACTGAATTGTACATTTTAAAGTATGAATTATACAGTACGAAGTCAGGCTCAGTGGCTCACATGTCTATAATCTCAGCACTTTGGGAGGCCAAGGCAAGAGAATTGCCTGAGTCCACAAGTTCTAGACCAGCTTGGGCAACTTGGTGAGACTTCGTCTCTACAACAAATTAAAAAAAAAAAAATCGCCGGGCATTGTGGCGCATGCCTGTAGTTCCAGCTACTTGGAAGACTGAAGCAGAAGGATCACCTGAGTCCAGTAGGATGAGGCTTCAGTGGCCGTGAGTGTGCCACTGCATTCCAGCCTGGGTGACACAGTAAGACTCCTACTAAGTTAATTAATTAATTAGTTAATTAATTAATTAAAAAATATGGTATGTAACATTCAAATCAGTGGGACAGAATTGAAAATCCAGGAAAAAAAATATGGGGGAACTAGAATAAAAATTAAAATTTAAGAAAAACAATGAAAAATTGTTAAAGAAGACCTTACTGATGTACTTTTCTCTAATGAGTAAGAATGATTATCAAACAGCTATGGAATTTGAATTCCACTATATATATATATATATATATATATTTTTTTTTTTTTTTTTTTGAGATGGAGTCTCACTCCATCGCCCAGACTAGAGTGCGGTGGCATGCTCATGGCCACCCCAGCTGGGCTTCGGTGATCCTTCCACCTCAGCCTTCCAAGCAGCTGGAACTACAGGTGTGCGCTACCACACCCGGCTAATTTTTGATTGCTTGTAGATACTAAGTCTCGTCAAGTTGTCCGGGCTGGTCTCGAACCCGTGGGCTCAGGCAATCTACTTGCCTCGGCCTCCTAAAGTGCTGGGATTACAGGATGAGCCACTGAGTCTGGCTCAATATATTTTTTAAAGTAATACTGGATAATGGGGTGTTTTCAGCACCAGATATAATACACCAGAAATTATATCTTTACAACTATATAAATACATTTTTGAAAATGGTATATGTCAATTGCATGTCAACCTAAAAGTAAGCAAGAAATAAGTGGAACTTATTTTGGAGGTACTTCGAGCTTTTGAAGATTACCACCCTAAAGAAAAATCACACATAGATGTATGAAGACACATGTAAAGAATGTTCATTGTAGCACTATTTGTAACAGTCAAAACTGAAAAACCCTAAATGTCCAGCAGCAGGAGAATGGGTAAATAAACTGAAATCCTTCCATACGAACATAAGTATGAATCAACTAGAGCTACATTTATCAACACAGACAAATCTCAAGTCTATTATTAAGTGAAAAAAAGCTACAGAATAATTTTTTATGAAGTTTAAAAATATGACCTTGACCCAGCGCAGTGGCCCACGTACTTTGGAAAGCCAAGGTGGGAGAATTGCTTGAGCACAGGAATTTGAGACCAGCCTAAACAACATAGCAACACCTCATCTCTACAAAAAATCAAAAAATTAGCTAGATGTGGTGGCACGTGCCTGTAGACCCAACTATTCAGGAGGCTGAGGCAGAAGGATGGTCTGAGCCCAGGATGTCGAGGCTACAGCAAGTCACAACTGTGCACTGTAATCCAGCGTGGGCAAGAAAGTAAGATGTCAACTCAAAAGAATAAAAACAACATGATCCTGTTTTTGGAAACAAAACATTGTCTACAAAAAAATCAATGCATGTGTGTGTGTGTGTGTGTGTATGTATAGTAAAAGTGGAAATGCAAAAGAAATAATAAACATCAACTTCACCATACTAGTTACTTCTGAGAAGAAAGGAAGGTAAACAAGACTAGGAGGGTAACATAGGGATTTTGGTTGGTATCTACAACATTTTATTACTTAGAATAATATTAATATGAAGAAAATTCAGTGAAGTAGGTGACAGATACAAAGATGTTCTCTGTATCTTTTCCATAGGCTTGAAATAGTTCATACTAATATGAAGTTAAAGTTAGTTCAGGGACTGAATCAGCACCAAACACACTGTTTGCCAGTGTGGGTCAGTGTTTCTCAGCCAGTGGTCCAAATACTGTTCCAATTAAAAAACAGTAATGGTATCTATTAAAAGAGAAGCAAAAGACACAATGATAGTTAAATACAAGTTATGAAAGGGCAAAAAATGAATCTAATTCTGCAAATATGCCTCAAGATCATCTTTGCCAAACAGTCTGATCAAAAATCCTGTATAGTTTTGTGAGGCATCTCCTTCAAAAACCAGTGTTCAAAAGGGAAAATTAAGTGACAATTATAGCCAGCTTGGCCTTTTCATTCAATTTAGAAAAAACTATTCATACATGAAATGTGCTATTTGTAGAGAAATGCTTACAAATAGCTGAAAACCACTATCATTTTATCATTTAGAGTCAAAACACAAAAAATATTCTAAAAAATAATTTTTAAAGCACAAACGCATGAATATCAAACATTAGGAAAGGAAAATTATCTTTTTAATAGCACAAAGCAAGTCAAATTCAATCTCTTTTTTAATATACATTTGATCCCAATATTTAATGCCATTTTTTATTTGTCTACAAATCATGCTTTTTTCTTCATGATTAATTTAAAATAATATGCACCACATATTAAAAAGCGTAACGGTCAAATCCTAATTTTTATATTGTGAATATCACTATTAATTATATTTAAAGTATAATTTTTATTAACAAATTACTTTTACTCTAAGTCATCTTATCAAAAACAGGATAATTTAAAAAATTTTTTTTTATTCTTAAGAGAATCTGTAAGATTAGATATACATTTTTTGGGGAAAGGACTTGTGAATCAAAAAAAATCTAGAAAACAAAGATCAAATTAGCTGGGCATGGTGGTGCATGCCTGTAGTTCCAGCTACTTGGGAGGCTGAGATAGAAGGATTGCCTGAGTCCAGCAGGCCGATGCTGCGGTAGCTATAAGTGTGCCACTACACTCCAGACTAGGCAACAGAGTGAGATCCCAACTCAAAAAAAAAAAAAAAAAGAAAGAAAAAGAAAACAAAGGTCAAAAAAGGTTAAGGTCTCTGAACTGTACCTAACACAATTCCAGCCCCTAATGTTTACTGGCTTATTATAAAATACATTAGAGAATTCTTAAAGTCCAAAAAGGACCAAGGAAAATTAATTGGAAAATTCATTTAATAACTGTACAATTCTAAAACTGTACAAATTCTAAAAAAAAATTAATGTTAAATTCCAAACAAAAATTGGCAATTCAGCCATGACTAAAATTAACTTCTATAAGTGAAAAATAGAAAGCTCTAAAAGGTAAACATGCAAATAAATACTGAAATTGGCCCAACTGAAGTTGGCCCAAAATGTAACTTGATAAAATAGAAAACATAAGGAACTAAAAATTGAAAGAATGAAATTGAACCATGGTCTCAGTGATAAAAGAAAAGCAGTTAAAGAGATATGACATAAAAAAAATGAGAAGACAAAAGCAATAAAAATAAGAAAGCCATTCTAAGTCCAAAAAAACTAGAAAAATTAATGTTAATAAAGGATTAGATTGAAAGTATAGGCAGAAAAGGAGAAATGGAAGGAACAAATGAAGGATTAGAATAGAGTACACATGGCCGGGCTCGGTGGCTCAGCCTGTAATCCCGCGCCTTGGGAGGCTGAGGTGAGTGATTTGCCTGAGCCTGTGGGTTTGAGACCCGCCTGGGCAACTTGGCGAAACCTCATCTCTACAATAAATCAAAAAATATCAGCTGGGCGTGGTAGTGCGTGCCTGTAATTCCGGCTGCTTGGAAGGCTGAGGCGGAAGGATCGCCAGAGACCAGCAGGTCAAGGCTGCAGTGGCCGGGAGCAGCCACTGCACTCCAGTCTGGGCGACAGAGTGAGACTCCAACTCAAAAAAAAAAAAAAAAAAAGAATAGAGTATATAGTAAATAGATGGAGTCCCTTTTGCCAAAATGCATTTGGGAAAATGGCAGAGTATTATTTAAGTGGGAAACAAGTTTCATAATAGGTTAGTGGCTAACAAATTTCCAGACACAAGTTTTCAAAAAAGGACAACTGCAGTTTCACTTCAGTTTTAGAAACAAGATGTGTTATAAAGAAAAACCAATGTTAAGATTTCTGTCCAACCACAGTAGGTACCCACTTCTATATTGTATTCTCAAAATAAAGATATCTTACAGGCCAGGCTCAGTGGCTCAGCCTGTAATCCCAGCACTTTGGGAGGCCGAGGCAAGTGGATTGCCTGAGCCCAGGGTTCAAGACCAGCCTGAGCAACTTGGCGAGACGTGGTCTCTACAATAAGTCAAAAATTAGCTGGGCATGGTAGCACATGCCTGTAGTTCCAGTTACTTGGAATACTGAGGCAGAAGGATCTCCGGAGCCCAGCAGGTGAACACTGGGGTGGCCGTGAGTGTGCCACTGCACTCCAGCCTGGACGACAGAGTGAGACTCCAACTCAATTAAAAAAAAAAAAAAAGATACCTTACAAATGTATTAAATCAGTTAATCATATTTAATAAAAACTGTTTTGGTCATAAATATACTTCGCTTTTCTCCTATATATTTACCTGTCCTCTATGCTATGGTAAATAAAAAGCATTTTCCTATCTTGGGAATCTTTCACAGAGGCAAAATCTATGGTAATTTGTTATGGCAGCCACTAACCCTAGTCAGCTGGCCCTCCCTCCCTCTGTGTTAGGAATTGTTCTACTGCAAATGACAGGAAATCCAACTCTAACTGGCTTAAAATATATGAACTGCAGTACCTCACAAACCCAAAAAGTACAGCTTCAGGCAAGGCTTAATCCAGAGATTCAGAAAGTCAGGTCTCCAGCTCCTTTTCTCTGGCATTCTCCCTCTTCTGGGAGTTGCTCTGGCCTCATGTGAACTCTTCTCACAACAGCAATGCTAACTGTAACAGTTCTAGGACTGCAGCCTCATCACACAGCAAAGAAGGCAAAGTGTCTCCTTCATAAACGCCCACAGAGAGAGGTCTCCAGCAAAAGTTCTGTGATCAGTTTAGGTCACATGCATATTTCAAAACCATCAGCACAGCCAGAAATTGGAATGTCCTGGCTGTGTCCATGGCTCATCCTAGGTCAGAACATACTCTGAAGCTGGAGATTGTTGGACAGGGAAGAGGGAAGGCCATTATCACCTTCCAGTCTCACTCCCTTCACTGCTATGCTCCCCTCACAAGCTATGTTGCAACAACATCCAGCTACATTCAGTTCCCTAGGTGTTGTAGGTTGAATTGTGCCCCCCAAAAAGATATGCTGAAGTCCTAACTCTGGGTACTGTGAATGTGACCTTATTTGGAAACAAGGTCTTTACAGATGTAATCAAGTTAAGATGAGGTCATACTCGTACATCCAATATGACTGGTGCCCTTAAGAGAAAAGACATAGACACACAAAGGGAGACTATCATATGATTGAAGTGATGGATGCATCTACAAGCCAACAAACGCCAAGGACTGCTGGCAACGCCAAGAAGCTAAGAAAAGGCATGGGACAGATTATCCCCTAGAGTCTTCAGTGAGATCATGGCCCTGCTAAAAGAAAATATTATGCCTTTGCAGAAACTCTTCATTCCTTCTGGAATGCCTTTCTCCCCAGGATGATCTAGTCACACAAAAACTCTCAGACCTGTTCATATGTCTACTCCTCTGTGATGCCATTCACCAAAGCTCCCAAAAGAAGTTAGTTTCTCTATCCCACACCACATATTGCCTACATTTTTATTATGAAATTATAATGCTGTGCAAACAGCTGTCATCCCTTCATAATCATAAGCTTTCTGAGGGGAAAGCAGGGCCTGATTCTTTTACCCACCTTCATATCCTCAAGGCAGGGCACAGTATCTAACACATAATAATCTTTCAGAAAATATCTATGAATGGAACGAGTTGAATACTCATCTCAAAAGAAGATAATAGGTATGATTTGGAAGAATTAGCTACTAAAGATTATAGAGAACTGATGATGAGCCTTGGAAGGTAGAACCTGGGTAAGAAGAGAAGAAAAGAATGTGAGAGGTAGTAAGAAGAGATAATGCTGAATTTAGTAAAGATACAGAAAACCAACAAAGTCTTTACAAAGAATTGGTTAGGAAAAAAGGGATTTGTGTAAGGGAGTGAGAGCCTTCTGCTGAGAGTCACTTTATATATAAGCTTTTTTAAAAAAAGGTTTCTGAGAAGATAATGACACCTGTTTTTAGGAGGCTAATATGGCAAAGTGTGGAACAGACCATGCCAGTATAAGTGATTGGTTAAAGTGCAACAAAAGCAGATTGGCAATGAGGAGAATGGCCAGGTGCACCAGGATGGCAGCAGGAGGAATGGAAAGGAACCGATGGATGGATAAGGCTTTAGAGAAGAGAATACGCAGGTAGACCCAAGGATTACTCCCAAATTCTGACCTTTGGTTAACTAAATTTTGATTTGCAACTAAATAAGGAAGCACAAAGGATTTTGTTTTGTTATGTTTTTGAGTCAGAGTCTCATTCTGCTGCCCAGGTTGGAGTGTAGTGGCATGATCATGGCTCATTGCAGCCTCAAACTCCTGGGCTCAAGCAATCCTCTTGCCTGAGCCTCCCAAGTAGCTGGGACTACAAGCACACACCACCACACCTGGCTAATTTTTTAATTTTTTTGTAGTGACAAGGTCTCCCTATGTTTTCCAGGCTGGTCTCGATCTCCTCAAGTGATCCTCACCTTGGCCTCTCAAAGTGCTGGGATTACAGGTGTGAGCTACCGCATCCAGCCATTCTTTTTAATGAGGATAAGAAGTTTGGTGTTAGACTGGTTCAATATGAGGTGACAGTAAAACATCCCAGTAAAGATGCCCAGAAACAGCAGAAGACAGAAAAGTTCAAGAGTAATATGAGGACAAAAGACATATGGCAGTCATATGGGTAAAGATGACTTTTTAAAAAATCAAAAAAAATATACTGTAGAATTTCATTCCTTCATTCAACAAATATCTACTTAGCACTATGCCCCAGGTACTACTGTAGGCTCTGGGAATTTAACAAACAAAACAGATAAAAAACCCCTGCCCTCATAAAACTTATGTTCTACTAAAAAACAGACATGCCGAAATTGGACTCATGAATGAAAATTTAGGGCTTGAGGTTACTACTACTTTGTAATTACAATAAGAAAAAAATTTTACCTTTTTCTTTCTTCAAATTTTATTTTCCAGAATTTTCACCACACTAGTTACAAAGATACTTATGTCCTCAGATCAGCAGCCAGACAAATTTAAGTTGTTTTTTTTTTTAATGCTAGCTTTCTTGTAATAAAAATTCATTTTCCCACCTTTGTTTCTCAAGGTGCTTGTTGGAATTTGGTCAGTCCTTCCAACGAATGTTCATAAAGGTGACTGGACTCAGAAAAAATGACAGGCAAATGGTACAATGAAGAGAACACAGGTTTGGGAATCAGACAAGGCCTGAGTTCAAATTCTAATGCTGCAAAAGTTCTGTAGCCTTGGGCAAGTTACTCAATATTTCCAGGCTTCAGTTTACCTATCTGTTAAATAGGAAGAACTTCACTCTAAGGACTAAAAGGGAGTTATTTATAAAAGGCGCGCGGTACAATGCCTGGGGAAAAAAATGGAGAAATGCTAGAAAAATGGTGGCAGGTGCTGCAGTGACCACTACTATTACTGCATGTGCTGGGCACAAAATATACTTTCAATAAATGCTTACTTCCTTTCTTTTTTCTTCACATAAGGTACGTCTTTACATTACGGGTAACTATAAGACTCCAATTCAGGCCGGGCTTGGTGGCTCAGCCTGTAATCCCACGCTTTGGGAAGCCAAGGTGAGTGGATTGCCTGAGCCCGTGGGTTCGAGACCCGCCCGGGCAACTTAGCGAGACCTCATCTCTACAATAAATAAAAAATTAGCCAGGTGTGGTAGCGCACGCCTGTAGTTCCGGTTACTTGGAAGGCTGAGGTGGAAGGATCGCTGGAGCCCAGTGGGTTGACGATACAGTGGCCAGGAGCAGCCACTGCACTCCAGTCTGGGCGACAGAGTGAGACTCCAACTCAAAAAAAAAAAAAAAAAGACTCCAATTCACTAGATTATTTTATTCAATCCTCCCAAAAGTTTTGTACTACAGGAATTTAAAATAATTGAATGCACATTAAATTCATAAATGAGCTTAATATCTTTAATCCCTAACTTGATGAGGTATATTTATCCTCTGAAGAAAAACTTCAGTGGTGGTGTCACAGGTAGAAAAAAACTGGCCGAGCACAGCAGCTCATACTTGCAATCCTAGCACTTTCAAAGACCAAGGCGGGGGAGGATTACCAAGAGTTCAAACCAGCTTGGGCAACATAGCGAGACACCATTTCTACAAAAAATTTTGTATTAATTTGCGAGGTGTGATGGCACACATACCTGTAGTCCTAACCATTTGGAAGGCTGAGGTGGAAGGATCACTTGAGCCCAGGAGTTCAAAGCTACAGTGAGCTATGATCACACTACTGCACTCTAGCTTGGGCAACCAAGTGAGACCCTGTTTCCCAAAAACAAAAAACAAACAAACAAAAAATCACTGAATTATGAAGAGTCCCATAAAAATGAAGGAAAGTGGCACTACCTCAGAAATCATACACCAAAGAATGTACAGGTATTTTTAGTAAACTGACACCACTAACCTTATCCTCTGTAATTAATGAATTTTCTTGCACCTTTATTTTGGAAATAAAAATGTACTAACTATAACCATACAATAACCTACATTTTATATAACAACCTCAGAGTTGTCCTGAGGATTAAGTAGTACAATTTATATGAAAATGCTTGGTCAAGTCCCTGGCACATAGTATGAACTCAGTGGTAACTGTGATGAAATCCACCTCTTGTTATCCTATGTTCCTTTCAGTTAATGAAGAAGATCTACAATGACAATTATAACACAAGATTTGCAGAACTAAAAATCTCAAAAACCACTCCAACTTGATGCCACTGTAATTCAAAAAGGCATTCATTTAATGTCACTTAGTTTAGTAACAAAGAGGTCTGTAAGTTAAATCAAGATACATACCACTGCAAACAAAATCAGCATTTCAGTTTTCACCCAAAAGAATCCTTCAACTAAAAATTTAATGAGTTTTTTTAAAAGACCAGAGACAGGTCGAGCGCAGTGGCTCAGCCTGTAATCCCAGCACTTGGGAGGCAGAGGCAAGAGGAATGCCTGAGCCCAGGGGTTCGAGATCACCCTGGGCAACTTGGTGAGACTACATCTCTGCAATAAATCACAAAAACTAGCCAGGTATGGTGGCATGCGTCTGTAGTTCCAGCTACTTGGAAGTATAGACAGAAGGAAGCAGAAGGATCGCCTAAGCCCAGCAGGTCGAGGCTGCGGTGGCCGTGAGTGTGCCACTGCACTCCAGCCTGGGCAACAAGAGTGAGACTCCAACTCAGAAAAAAAATAAAACAAAACAAAAGACCAGCGATATAAGTACCTCCTACTTTCTTTTTTTTTTTTTAAATGCAAAATCCTGAAGGCCACAAAATACGATGATATCATCAGGATCAAAGTCAAAATTGTTTTCCCAGGAAAGAGCACTGACATTATCTACAAGCAGCTCAAAGGGAATATCCACAATAACCAGGGGAGTCCCTTCACTCACAAGTGATAGCATTTGAGACAACCAGTGTTAGGACTGTCAGGACTGCCAGTTCCCCATAACAAGTGGCTTTTCTCCAATCCTTTGGACTGTCCTTGTGGACATTGGTCTCTGTTTCTCTCCCTGGCAATCTCCCTCGTACGTAGATGACTTCAAGCTTACGTCTGCTAGGTGCATACCCTGAGAGCATCCCAAACTCAGTGTGTGCAAAATTACACGTCTCAAACCCACCACTCCTGAGTTCCTAAAACTAAAACTGTCCTCTCAGTTGCCCAAGGCAGGAACTACTTTTCTTTGCCTCACCATCCCCTTCCCTCTTCCCAAGAGCAAGCCAGTTTTTACCTCTCCAACACCACACAGCATCTCTGCCTCCACTCCCACTACCTGTCTCAAGCTCTCATTACTGCTGCCCTGACCCATGCCAACAGATTCCACTAGTTGCCCACCATCTCTCATGTACAAAGTTAATCTACCTACTCTGATCATTATGAACAGTCTGATCTTGCTATGAATGTCCTTTCCTACCCTGTGGGTCCTCACTGCCTACCACAGTGACTCAAATTTTCAGAATTTGAAGGACCCCCATCTGACCCAACCATCCATTCACCTGATCTTGGAAGCTCCTCAAATTCAAAATACTCTGGTCTCAACTTCAAGGCCATTCCTATTCTGGTTCCAAACTAAAAGCCTATAATATCAAGCAAACAAGAGTGAACTATGCCATTTCACTGCTTTTGGACTAAAGGTCAAAATTCTCAATCAAACCCAGATCTCTACTTGGCCTGGCCTCTGCCTATCTCTTCAGTTTGACCAAGTTCCCTGTTGCTCTCTCTGCTCCAGCCCCCTGGCTTTCCATTCAGCCTGCCATGAACCCACTCATCCCCAAGCCTCTGCACATGCTAGCCCCTCAGCATCCCATCCCTCACGTAGGTCATATACCATCTCACTCTTCAGATCTCAACTTAAAAGTCACTTACCCAACCTTACACCCATTCCAAACTAAGTCAAGTCCTCTGTTTGTCCCCTGCTCTTCACTTCCACAGGCCTTGAACAAAAATTATCACAAACTGATTACTGGATTTTTCACTCCCAACCTAGAATTTAAGCTCCACAAGAGCAAAACAGTGTCTGTCTTGTTTACCACTGTATCTCACAAACTAAAATAGAGGTACCCTCAACAAAAAATTGTAGATTAGTAGAAGTCATAAATCAGAGTACCCTAAGTAAGTTACACGACCAGCCCTAGTACACACTGGTCCTGAAGTAACTTGGTTTCTCCATCCATAAAACTAAAGAACTTATTTACTCAATGTTCTCTGAGTTCCCTAGAACAGGGGTCCCCCACCCTCAGGTCACAGACCAGTATTGGTCCATGGCCTGTTAGGGACCAGGCCGCACAGCAGTAGGTGAGCAGCCAAGAAGCAAGTGAAGCTTCATCTACATTTACAGCTGCTCCCCACTGCTGGCATCACTGCCTGAGCTCCACATTCTGTTAGATGAGCAGCGGCATCAGAGTCTCATAGGAGCGTAAACCCTATTGTAAACTGTACGTGTGAGCAATCTAGGTTGCATGTTCCTTATGAGAATCTAATGCCTGATGATCTGAGGCGAGGTGGTGACGCTAGCACTGGGGAGAGGCTGCAAATACAGATTAACATTAGCAGTGAGGTTTGATGGCACATCCTCTACTCCATGCCTTCCCCATGTCCATGGAAAAACTGTCTTCCATGAAACTGGTCCCTGATGCCATAAAGGTTGGGGACCACTGCCCTAGAAGATCTGATCTGATATTACCTGAATGTCCAATTTTACTATTCCAAACTCCTCTCTCACAACTCTCTCTCTTGCATATGGCAACAGAAAAACTTTACTTTCTATCCTCCACAACTTTGTTTGCATCCTTCCTTCCTTCCTTCTGGAATTTTTTCCCAGCTCCACATTTCCAAATTCTACTGAGTCTCAAATACACAAATCCAATATTACTTCCTCCTTGCATTCCTTCAGCTAGTCACAACCTCTCCACCCCTGAATTCCCACAGGTTTCCCATTTCCTCATTCAGGTCTCAGATCAAATGTCACTTTAAATGACAGGCTTCTCCTAAAATCACCGCTGGCTATAATTCTCTATAAGACTACCTTATTTTTATTTTCTTAAAAGCATTTACCTTTTGGCTGGGCATGGTGGCTCACACCTAGAATCCCAGCACTTTGGGAGGCCGAAGTGAGAGCACTGCCTGAGCACACGGGTTCAAGACCAGCCTGGGCAACTTGGTGAGACCTCATCTCTACAATAAATCAAAAAATTAGCTAGGCTTGGTGTCACGTGCCTGTAGTTCCAGCTACATGGAAGGCTGAGGCGGAAGGATCCCCTGAGCCCAGCAGGTCGAGGCTGCGGTGGCCATGAGCATGCAACTGCACTCCAGCCTGGGCAACAGAGTGAGACTCCAACTCAAAAAAAAAAAAGCATTTACCTTTATCTGAAATTATCTCGTTCATTTATTTCACTTATTTACTTGTTAAGTGCCTATTGCCCCCACTAGAATGTAAGACCCATGAGAGTAGGGACCATGTCTTTCTTGTTCAGATTTCCCATTCCCCCACATCAGACATAGAAGGTGTTTGGTGAGTATCTGCCAAAGGCATGAATAACTCTGTAGCCCTTATGATTAGGGTTATGTGTGTACATATCTTTCTCTTGCTATTTTTCAAACTCCTTGTGGACCAGACCAAAGTCTGGCTAATGTGTTTGTTTGTATGTCTTATCTGGAAATACTTGTACAACTGAAGCAAATAATAGCTGCTAATGAATTAATGATCTCTCCAAGAGGAACTGCCCTGGACTCAGAACTTCAATATTGCCCAGAAAATAGGGCAAACAGGAATCTCTTTCCAACCCCTCTCTGTCCCAGACCCTGTTCCAAGCTGCCACCTCCAGTGAGCTTCAAAAAACTAGTTTCCTCACTTTCCTTAAGCCAGCAACCCCTGGTTCTTCCATCCCTAATATCTTACAGTCCTACCCCTTTTCCCTTTTATCTTCCACCAACAAATCACTTCCAGGACACTCTTTCTTCAGAGCCCCCCACACTCCAATCAGTAGAGGAACTCATCAGGCCCTGGGGTACAAGTGGATGTTAAAAAGAAGTGTAAGACTGCCTCATCTTTCCTTTGATACGTCGTTTATCCGAAATAGGCCCAGATTCAGAAACTGCCTTTGATATTCTCTGGGGCACTCAGCATTCTCCCAATCTAGCCCGCAGCACCCAAATACCTTCGGAGTGCCCCCAACCTTGCCTTGCACCTTTTTGTCTTCCGTCAAAGGAAGACCCCAGGCCACAGATAATGACCTCCCCGGAAGCGAATGGCCCTCATACATCGTGGGTCGGCCTTATCCTCTCCACTTTCTGTCTGGCATCCGCGGCTAGTCTGAAGTCATCTCGAATGCCCTCAACCCCAGCCTCTGGCAGGGCCCGACTCTCCACCACCACCCCCGTACTCACTTGAAGCGGCCCCCGCAGTGCTGGCATTGCTCGCCCACCCAGCCGGCGGGACAGACGCACTGGCCAGTGCCAGGGTTGCAGCGGCCGCCGTTGACACAGGGCCGGTCACATTCCTTGGCCTCGGTTGCGGCGGAGCCCGACACCGCCGCCGCCGCCGCCGCGGCCTCCGACTCCCAGGGCAGCAGCAGCAGCAGCAACAGGGGCGGGAGCAGCAAGAACAGCAGCAACCGCGGCCGCAACGGCGGCGACAGCAGCCGCGGGAGGCGCAGCCCGGCCCCCAGCCCTGGCCTCCCAGCCCGGGTCACGTCCCAGTCCCAGTGCGGCCCGCCGCTCCTGCCCGCGGGCGCTGCCGTCGCCGCTGTCCTCCTCAGCCTCGCCTCAGTCGCCGCCGCCGCCGCCACCATCTTCCCGGGGCTGAGACGGCGCCCCGCGAACACATACACACACACCGCACGGCCGGCTCGGTTTCGCCTGGCCGCGCGGGGCGGGGCTGTGCGGACGGTGGCTCGTGCGGTCAATCCTGAGGGCGGGACCAGAGCCGTGCGGTGGGCGGGGGCGGCGCGCGCGTGCGTGAGTGCGTGCGTGCGGGGGCGGGGCGCGAGGGCGCCGACGGCGGTCCTCCGGAGCGCGCGGGCCCGGGGAGGATCCCCGGCAGCATCTGGGAATAGCTGAGACATCAGCTTCACTGCCAAGGCGCCCCAACAGTGATTTTTCGCCCTTCGCACGAGGCGACGGCGGCAGGGTAGCAGCCCATTGGCTGCCTGGAAGTCGGCTGCTCCGCTAGCCAAGCCAGACGCGTTGGCTGGTGCTCTCCAGGAGCCCCCCAGTTCTCGCCGGCGCCCTGCCCCTCTCTAGCTGCGGGGCGGAAGGGGCCGGGGGGCTGCGGCTGGGTGTGGTGCCAGTCGCCGTACAGTGGAAGTACACCGTGCCGCTTTCAACCTCTGTAAAACAGGGATAATGTAATAGCTCGTGTGTTAGCCTGGCATGTAGACTGAATGAAGACACCCACAGCCAGGCCTCCCTCGGCGACAGGCTGATCTTGGCAGACCAGACCCCCACCTTTAATTCTGTGGGAAAGTTTGGGGTTACCTGGCTCCACGCTATTTCCCTCTAGCCATCTTCTCTGAAGGGAGGGCAGCATAGAGTTAGGAACTGGAGCACCCTCAGTCCACACAGGTCTACTCCTTGCCTGGTAGTTTGTAGCTTTGGTGGCCTCCACTGAAGCATATCTCCCAGCAGTATAGCCTTGTATGATCCTTGACCCTGGGACCTGGACTGGGCCGCCTATAACTTCATTCAACCAATAGAAGAATACGGTAGAAGTGACAGCGTGTTGGTTCCAGCTCTGAGTTTTGAAGAGACCTGGCAGCCTTGATTTGAGCTGCTCCCCTTCCTCCACCCTGCTGGTGAGAAACCTCATGGAGAGGGAGAGCTCCCCCAACCCTGGACACAGGAACCTGGTGGACCTATTCTAGCTAAGGGATAAGTCATTAAGTGAAGAAGCTTTCTGAGTTGTACCAACCATTTGGGGTGTTCCATGTTACCTAGAACAGAGACAAGGCATTCTTAACTGTGCCTTATCCCAAATCCTGAGAAATTATATACTCGTTGCTGTTTTAAGCAATAGATTGTTGTTACTCAGTGTTATGTTAGGTCAGTGGGTCATATAAGCTAAGGAGTTCACTGGTACAACAGTGGGAACTGCTTGGAGTCCGAGAGTGGGTGTGGAGCCCACTGGGGTAAATATTTATAAATACATTTTACCAGACATCAAAGTCTTAATATGTTGTAACAGCAGCTATAATGGCCCTATAGTGTCATTAATTCTAATAGTATGCGCTTTTATGCCATGCTTTGTGTACAGACACTAAAAATACTCGAACAAACTCCATTGACTCCTCTCCCCTCATCCCTTCCTCTTACTTTAGACATCCCTACAATTCAGCAGGAAGTAGCTACAGAAAACAGACCACTGCCCATGTTACCCAGTATTTAATAAGAATATTTCAGAACATCCAGAGGAGGGAATGAAAGGATAGAGGCCAAAATGGAGTTTCTCTGCTTTCCTTGAGCTCATATATGACAATGATCCTTTACTGGAACCCTGCAAGAGTCACTGGATTAACAGCTCCTAACATCTAAAAGAATTTATCCCAGGCGCTTCAGGAGCGCGGGTTACAGTGCAGACATGGTCAAGTCCAAGAACCATACCACAAAAAACCAGTCCCAAAAATGGCACAGAAATGGCATCAAGAAACCCCGATCACAAAGATACGAGTCTCTTAAGGGGGTGGACCCCAAGTTCCTGAGGAGCATGCACTTTGCCAACAAGTACAAGAAGAAGGGCCTGAAGAAGATGCAAGCCAACAACGCCGGTGCCA